>CM044962.1:32659782-32927326 GCA_024516035.1 Bactericera cockerelli | reverse complement strand
TGGCTTCGAAATAAAAACGGCCGTGAAACACTCATATATTTTTTCTTTAATTTTTTTTTTTTTTTTTTTGTCTTGATTTTGTTTCTTTAATTTCAATATTATAAAAATGTTATTTTAACCAAATTAAAAAAAAAAAAAAAAAAAAATACTTTGTACTTGCTCATATTGTTTTGTTACTAACTTTCCTCAGAGGCCAACTCACCTGGTAGCATAAGGTAGATGAAAGCGACGAGCGAAAGCGACCAACCTGAGGTGTGATACATGATTCAGATATAATCTTTGTAAAAAAAATATTAATTTATTATATCCTTATGTATATCCTTTTTCTATTATATTCAACAAGTGTTTTTCAACTTAATATTGTCTTATATTATTATATCTTAGTTTGGATATCCATATTCTATCATATTCACCAGGTGTTTCTCAACTTTATAGATATATACAGTTTATATATTCGTTTATATAAAAGATTTATATAATTATAAAAGATATAAAACAATGTAAGAAAATAAATTCAAATGGAAAACAATATTGATGAATAGCCGGAAGAAGCAGAACTCCCGAATATAAAAAACTATAGGTAAGATTATTTAGCAGCATTAAAATACAATATTTCATACAGAGCCTGTTCACTAATAATTATGGTTTGGTACCAAATTTATAGAATACGAAGATACCTTCCAGTCAGACATGTTGATATTGCCGACAATGTAAATTCATAAATCACATTTTTTAGGTGTTTAAACTAAGTGTGTGTGTGTGGGGGGGGGATGTGTGTGTGTGTGTGTGTGTGTGTGTGATGTACTGACGTATTATTTGTAAACTGTCATGAAAATCTAAACAAGGTAAACAATAGAGCTATGTAGTTTTTCATATTCGTTCAATTTTTGATTTTTTTTTTTCATAAATCACTCAAGTTCGACACATCATTTTTGATGTTTGATTTAGCTGTGATTTTAAGGTTACAATAGATTTCACCAGGTCGCAGTGTTGATTGTATGGAGTTTCATCTGAACCTCTACATTGCTCTGCTCATGTTCGCCAGTATATTAAACCTGGGAAAGTTAAGCAACGTCCAGCGAGGTGAAGACTTCGTGATGCTGGCATTCCGGCCCAACCCAGGCTGGGTGAGGTTAATGTGGGTAGCAGGTTTGTGAGTTTCCTGCGAATGGAGAGTAACACCCCCGTCGGGATATGACCATGCAGTTGAAAGCGACGTTAAAAAACAAAAAAGAAAGGAAAACCTGGGAAAATGTGAATCACCCTAACCCTGCTAAGTCAACCCCTCCCCCTCCCTCACTGTCTAACTATCTCCTAAATCGACACTCTTAAAAAAAAGTGTGTCTATTGAATTAAAGAGATGGCATTTTCTTCTAGTTCTGTGGTTGCCCATGTGATGATGTGTCTCTCAGACCCCGCTTCATTAATACATACCTCACATACAGGGTGGCTCAGAACACACTCTCCAGAAAGACATAGTTTTGTCAACCGACCTCAGTAGCTTGATCAATAACGCGCGGACTTGTAACCTCGAAGTCAATGGTTCAAGTCCCAGGTTAAGCAAACATTTAGTAACGAGAGTTTGAGTATTTGTGATATTATAACCTGTTTGATATTAATTTGAAGAAAAAAAAAAAACATTTATAGAATTTAATTCAGACACGGTTATATTGCTTATGATTTTTTAAAACTTGGTGGCTTCCCGATTTGGGTGTTTTGGGTGTCAATTTTTGATTGGTTGAAATGCGCTGTGATTGGTTGAAAGTTCCATCAGAAGGGGTGCTCACTGCTCAGGGATAGTGTAGAATCCTGTTTCACAACTTGGCCCTTAGTCTCGACATCTGAGGGAATAGCTGGATTTTTTTTCATATAACACGAGCCGCCTTGCTAATAATAACAAAAGAATCTATTGGTTTCCCTAACACGACTATACACAGCCACAAGAGCTTAGAGCTTTTTGTTTTTTATTCGCCAAGTGTTTTAGTTCGATTTGTTTTTACACCCACTTCTCTCTGTCTCTCTCTCTATATCTCTCTCTATATCTTTCTCTCTCTCTTTCTCTCTCTCTCTGTCTCTCTCTCTCTCTCTCTCTCTCTCTCTGACTCTCTGTCTCTCTCTCTCTATTAATCTATCATTTTTTTTCTCTCCCTCTATCCATTTTCACACTTTTAACTTGACTGGACTTGTTATTTTTTCAGCCACGGTTATGTATTATTTATTTACTTTTATCTCAAATTCACTCATTTTTCTTCCTTATCTTATCAATAAGTTATCCTCTGCCTCTTTCTTTTTTCTAACTCTCTCGCTCTCCCTCTCCCCTTCTCTATATCTCTCCTTTTTCTTCTCTCTCTCCTTCTCTATATCTCTCCTTTTTTTCTCTCTCTCCTTCTCTATATCCCTGCCTTTTGTCTATCTTAGAGTCTTAACCAGTATTATTGGGTTCCAGCTTGGGCCCAATAACTTGATTCACTTGCTGAATGAGTCGTCAGTGATGCCCCTCCGCACCTCTTCTCCCCCCTCTCTTTGTCATGGTATAACACTATCACTCCTTATCTGCTTTTTCTTTAGGAATGCAGGACTACAACTACATGAAAATTAATTGCTCTGAAATTACCTTGTACTTGGGCTGTTGTAAGTTTCCTCCGCCTGAGTTCCTCCCTTTCTACTGGAATACTAACTTGGAATCTATGCTCAACTTTATAGAGAACACCCGTCTAGGTATTTACGGTCTAGTGACAGACCAATTTGATATCGCCATAACGAGTGGAGTTAGTATTACGCAGTAAAATAATACGTATGCGGTATAATAATAATAATATATTTTTTATTGTGGAAAACTTACAAAATTTGTAAGTACGGGCGACTTACAAATTTTGTATTTGTAAGCGATATTATTATTATTATTATTATACAATGCTTTATTAGGTATAAATGGACATTATGTACATAGAAATAATTAATTTAACAATGAAAAAAATGGAAACAATATATACAATGAAAATGAAAAAGAATAGAAAATATATAAAAACATAAGTCCTAACTAAAGGGCGGGGTTATTGCCTATGGCAATCTCTTCCACCCAACCTTTTATGGGCGACAACTGCGGGGGAGTACTGGAAACTTCTGGTTCCGGGCTCCTACAATGTGACAGCAACAGCCCCTGCAGCCTTTGATGAAACAAAAACGGTGCATCTTACGGAAGAAAACAACTATGTTCAGGTGGATTTCTCTCCTACAGTCTTACTGGACAAGGTGTCTATGTTCGTGTCATGAACGATCGAGGCTATATAGTCAGAGACCTTACCGTGACAGCTACGAGAGGAGATGAGGAGGACGGGACTCTGGTGACACAGAAGACAAAGTCCTCATCAAGCGGAAAGTACTCGAATTCTGGAACCTGGTTATCAATACACTTTGAAAGCTCGAGATCAAGAATATTTCTATGTGGCGACCGAGCATGTGGATTTATCCATTGATAACCCTTGTGTTAAGCAAGATTTAATTATTTCAAATGTAGACCTCAAACAGAGATCGAATTAAAAATGTTATATCAAGCAGCAAAATATCAACACGTATCATTCAACACCCCACTCGGTGGGGTTCAATTTCAAAAATTATCAATCGTTATACCGGTTGATACAAGTGACCCGTTTTCTTTTGTTGACTACAGTACGACCCAGTGCGAGGTATTTTAAAACAAGATTTTCCGTCATGAAGGCTCTCTGTGGCTCCATCACGCTACAGAGAGAATACATAGCTACAAAGGTCGGCTTAAATATGACCTCTACCTCTACAATCCTCTACATTTGTTGTCAAAGTGGAAGTCAAGGGATACTGTCCATTTATATTAACTAATCCGGTTTCATAAAGCGGCCCTCGTGCCTATTTAGGCCCAGTCTTATCAGCAAAGATCTGTTCCCTAAAGTTAATGTCATCGCGACCCCAGTATGCATATCGAAGATACAATTGAGAAGAGTTCTTGAACAAGTTGTAAACCTGAACCTCCGAAGTGATGAACTTTGAGATGGGCAAATAGTTTGATTGATTGTCATGAACTGTCATCTTGTACGCATATCTCGTGTAGAGAAAACGGCAGGCCGGATATCTGGTCTTTTGGAGAAGGATGAAGATACAAGAGGAACTCAAGTAGTGTTTGGTTTCTGCCTGCAATTCGTTTTCTCTCGGGGACCTCTCGATTTTGTTGACGCCTTCTGGTCCGTCGGGATACTCGGTCAATAGGTAGTCGAAAATGCTTCCTGGACCTCCCGTCGTACATTTATCATTTGCAGGGTCGACGCACACAATTGTTTCTGGCAGGTCTTGACCCTTCTGGTGTGGAATCATGTCTGTCCACCTCAGTCCACGCTCTCCGGAGGCGTCAATTGCTGAAATGTCAAAGGAGATAATTATCACTAAAAAAAAACAGTATGAGTAGTTCTTTATTGAGATTGTCAGCGCAAGGTAGTCCCATCAAAAACCTGTTTCGATGGCGTGTTGAATTCACCGGTTTTTGTATGATCACCGAAGTTGAAGCAACTTCCAGTGTGGTGAAGATTTCGTGATGCTGTCATTCCGGCTCAACCCAGGCTAGGTGAGGTTAATGTGGATATCTGGTTTGTGAGTTTTCTGCAAATGAAGGGTAACACCCCCGTCGTGATATGACCAATGACAATGCAGTTTAAAAAGACGTTAAAGAAACAACAAAAATTCCATCAAAGTAAACAGTTAATTTTATAACCACCAGGAATACCGTTCCGCATGAAGAATACTGTAATGATTATACTGTAATTCTATTTATTCCAACTTACAATTGTTGGGCCAGTCTGGTTGATCCCGGCCACCAAAATCCTCGTGTTTACGTATTTCTCTATGTATCTCGATGATGTCGAACACTGGCTCATCGTAGTCACTTGGACCATACTGATTTGCATAGAAGAGGTCTAGCCAGTCGTAGCCTCTGGCTTTGTACCTGAGGCGGCAGCAGTGGCGATCTCCGTACCTGAAAAAATAGAACATGACAACGAATTCGTCTATTCACTTATGATTCTACCGAACAAATTCTTCTAACTCACTTATTTTGATTCTACCCAACGAATTCTTCTAACCTACCAATTTTGATATTACCCAATGATGTCTTGTAAATTACCAATGTTTGGCCAAGCTTATTGACATTAGATTTGCTTACTAATTTTTTCATGACCAGGTTATTGAGATGTCAAATTCATCGGTGGGAAACTCAAGGAAGCACTTGTTCAGAGCCCATCGACCGTACTTAAAAGAAGAGAAAATATCTTCTTCTCTATCTTTTATTGAGTTCAAGGAGAAGTAATCCAATTTAATTCGTGTTTTGCATTTGCTTGCGTATTCAATCATCAGTAGTTAAAGTAGTGTTAATTTTCCTTTTCCTATAATAAGGAAAGTAATGTGATTACCCTAGACCCATAAAGTCGAATCTTGGATATACCTAAGAGAAGTCAAGTCACCGGAATTTTTTTCTCTCATACTCAAGTTTTTCTTATAAAGAGGTAAATTTCCCTTGTACAATGCCAAATTCGCCTGAAATTCGTTCTCTAATAGAGATTCGTCTATGTATATTACATTTAATAATAATAGAATATCACAAAATTCTTACATTTCACAACCAACTTTGTTGCACTCGGGGCATTCAGCTTTCAATCTTTCCTCGCAATTCTGAACGGACTCCGGTGTATACCTTTGGTCAGTTTCATTCCATTGACATATAGCTCCTTGATAGACGATGGTGTTTTGAAGCCGAACGCAGGGTTTGGGAACGGTTGGGTCAGACGGGTAGTTTCGGTGGAGGAAAACTTCTCCTGGAACAGAAAGTCCAAAAAATTATCATCGATTGAAAATTACATCAAAAATTACAAAGTATACAACGCAGGAAAAAGAGAAGAAAATAATAGTGATTTTGTTAATTTTTAGCAAGTTAGATACCTGTTTGCATGTATGTTGGGTGATGATCTTAACACATATATATCTAGAAAACCCCACATCAAAATTAAACAACTAATAGAATCAACCATTCCCTCGTTGATTTTCCAGAGCAGTTGCGTTTTCCTTGCTCCCTGAAAGATTATCTTTAAATAAGTAGATAAACATTTTTTAACAAGTTCTTTTCATACCAGATAACTCAGTATTGACTCATTTTCAAAATTGTATGAAGGACCCTAGACTTCAACAAATTCTGGCCAACAAGAGACAGGGTGCGAATCAAGTTCGAATACTCTCTATAAGGGGAATTAACCTCTTGATAAGAGACTTTTGGATATAAGGGAGAAAATTACCTATCTCTTGAGTTCTCTTATATACACTAGAAAAAGCTTTTCTAACTTACCTGTCAGCATGGAGTAGTGAATCACAAAAAGCAAAACAGACCAACTAGAGTTACTGTGCACCATACTTTCAATGTGAACATAACAGTTACCTAGTTAATTTGAAATACAATACAATACTCTGTTTATCCTGAAAAAATGGGACTAATGAGTCAATGTACTCTCACAAAGTCTCATTTATTGGTGAAAGGTATACTCGTAAGTAAATATTTTGAAACAACTTTATCAAAAAAAAAAAAAAACAAAAATATAATGAAGAGAAAAAAAGATAAAGAGAAAAAATAGAAAGGAAGAGAGGGTTTAAGATTTCGAAAAATCAGATATTGCTTAAGAGAATATTTAAACCTTCAACATTAACTCTCACAATCTAAAGAAAGTCTCATTTATTGGTGAAAGGTACAGGTAAATATTTTGAATCAACTTTATTTAAAAAAAAATATAATGAAGAGAAAAAATAGAAAGGAAGAGAGGGTTTAAGATTTCGAAAAATCAGATATTGCTTAAGAGAAAATTTAAACTTTCAACATTAAGATTTTTTTATTTATATTTATCTGAATTCTGAATGTTCAAGTAATATCAGTGAGCAGCTTACAGGTTCTCTTATGCCCGGAGCATTGTCTATACAAATACAGTCAAATCTAGATGTATGAGCAGTATGAGAACTCAAGGACCTTATCCTTTGTAGAAATGTAAGCTGAATCTGGAAATTGTTCTCTTTTGTCAAGGTTTCTCTTATTTCCAATTCTCTTATGTCCAGATTCGACTGTAGTTCAACTATTCGCCAAATTTCAAAAAAAATTACCGACAGTTCTATAAACTGAAAGAGATTTTAACCCTACTTTGATTCGAGTAGTGTCAACATAAAATAGCTGAATTGTGTTCCTTGATTTCAATATATTTCAGTAGTGAGTGAAATAGTGTATGCTCCTCTTTGCTTCACCTGAGTCAACAAATATTTTTAGTAACAAAACTTCTGTATCATGTGTACACATATACTTCTGATGAGTCTAATATAATAAATCTGCGTCAAATTTATCCTTTTTTGCTTTACCAGTGGCCCGTTCCAGAAACACTTTCCCATCTCATAATCCTCGAATCTCCCTTTCAACTGTCACACAACGCACTCTGATTGGTTAATTTGAACGCAATGACCAAGTGCGTTGTGTGACGGTTCAAACGGAGATTCGGGGATTTGGAGATCGTAAGAGAATACACTAATTGCTTCACTAGGTAAAACGATATAGTCTGTCCCGGTAGCTCAGTGGTAAAGGCGGCACTCTATGAATCCTGAGGGCTTTCTAGAACGAAGTCTAGGTATTACACTACAGTCATTACTACAGATTATCATTTTTTAATGTATTGTAAACCGTTCTGAAATTATTTTAATTGTTCCATTTAAATTTCTCAAGTTGATCTCTGTCCCGGTAGCTCAGTGGTAAAGGCGGCACTGTGTGAATCCAGAGATTCCAAGGGTCGCGGGTTCGAAACCCAGCCGGGACAAGACAAGTTATCCTCCCATTTTGGGAGGATAACTTGTCCCATTTTGGCAGGATAATTTTTACCACATAATAATACGCCTTGGGCTTACTGCTGGAATAATGGGACTTAACAGTCCTAATCGGGCAGTATAAATAAGACGATGTTATTATTAGGAAATTAAAGTCAAAATAACAACAAAAGTCAAATAATATTCATTCTAAAGATCTTACCATAAAGTATTGGAACTATTTTTATTTTTTATGAGGATAGTATTATTATTAAATACTTTATTAATATAAAAAGACATTATGTAAAATACAAATAATTATTATAAAAATTAAAAAATGCAAACAATATAATCAATAAAAAAGGGGGGGGTGAAGGAAAAAATAAAATATAATTTCAATTAATAGTAAGAAGAAAAATAAAATCAAAAAAAATCGTAATTAATAATGGTAAAAAAAAATATATTTAATGACGTAAAAAAGAAAGAAAAGTGTCTACTAATGGATTTGTTTGAATGTTTACCCGATCATCTACAGGATGATAAAAAGCCCCCATTAAATACTGGGGAGGGCTCAGTTTTAATCTAAATTGATTTTGTACAATAATTTTAATCTTATTGATGTAATTCCTATATTTAGATCTATTGTTCAAACTAAATGTACAAATAAAGGCTTATTATTATTACTAAAGGGCGGGGTTATTGCCTGTTGCAATCTCTTCCACACAAGCTTTATAATTATTACTCCTTATTATCAAAGTATTATTACTCCCGTCCTGTTGGTCTTGAGGTCTCATCGGCGCTAGTCTCTTCTATCTTCGTGAGTAAAATTCATCTGGTGAAAACCTGAAGACGATTGTAGAGACATAGGATATTGTTGCTGATTAGGCTTATAAACAGGGTAAGGGGTAGGTTGTTGCTGATAAGGATGGTTGACAGGATTAAGGTCTTCTATCTTCGTTAGTGAAATTAAAATTTATCTGGTGAAAACTTGAAGACAATTGTAGAGACATAGGATATTGTTGCTGATTAAGATTATAAACAGGGGTAGGTTGTTGCTGATAAGGACGGTTGATAGGATTAGGATCTTCTATCTTCGTGAGTAAAATTCATCTGGTGAAAACCTGAAGACGATTGTAGAGACATAGGATATTGTTGCTGATTAGGATTATAAACAGGGGTAGGTTGTTGCTGATAAGGATGGTTGACAGGATTAAGGTCTTCTATCTTCGTGAGTAAAATTAAAATTCATCTGGTGAAAACTTGAAGACATTGTAGAGACATAGGATATTGTTGCTGATTAGGATTATAAACAGGGGTAGGTTGTTGCTGATAAGGATGGTTGATAGGATTAGGGTCTTCTATCTTCGTGAGTAAAATTAAAATTCATCTGGTGAAAACTTGAAGACGATTGTAGAGGCATAGGATATTGTTGTTGATTAGGATTATAAACCGGGGTAGGTTGTTGCTGATAAGGATGATTGATAGGATTAGGGGTCAGCGGTTGCTGAGGGAAAGGATATTGTTGGGGATAAGGATATTGTGTAGGATTAGTATGCTCTTGAGGATTAGTATTAAGCTCTTGAGAAGAACGAGTATCAACACCATAAGTGTTCGTAGGCTGTGGTCCAGCAGCAGCATTAGAATCGTGCATACCAAAAGTTTGAGGTTTAGGAAAGTTAGAGGCAATTTTAGCGCGTGATCCACGACGCACATGAAGGTCAGCGTCAGGTTCAGAGGGAATGAAAGGGGCTTGGTTCATTGGCGCCCTGCAAAGAGAAATGATAATTTTACCATAAAAGCTATTGTACAACGAAATAATAAAAAAAATAGACCAATTCCCAAAAAGTAAACATAGTACACAGAGGGGATGTGGTTAAACATTGTAGATAAATAATAAGTAATTGGAATCTTCTTTTACTCTATCTCATCCCGCAGTCTGGCTGGAGGAGACTATAAACAGGGAGTAGACCAACAGTCTGGCTGGGGGGCTATAAACACTATAAACAGGGAGTAGAACAGAATTGGCTTGTTTCTGGTGGCCCTTGTCAATTATTAGCCTCCTTGTAAAGACAATGGTAGAAGTGCTTAGTCATTCCTCCACTGTCTGGCTACCATCGTTCACGATGACGCCACCCACTTATGATGATGATCTCGCTTAAACAGGGTCGACGTTGTTTAACCTCATGAATGATTGGTTTTGGCACATTTTTACGCCTGGATGTCCTTCCTAACGCCAACGATTTTAATGATCTAACGTCCTGGATAGGGACGGGGGTTTTACCCTCCAGTCGCTGGGAATCGTACCAGCTACCCACGTTAAGCTCACCTAGCCTGGGTAGGGCCAGAAATGCCAGCCTCACATGTACGGAGAGATCAGAATTTATTGTGTGAAAAGACTGCTCCGGCCGAGGATCGAAGTCAGGATCTTAACAATTCTTAACTAGCGAACCCGCCCGCTGTCATAAAAGACAAAGACACATACTTCGCATGCGTGGTTGAAAAAAAAACTCGTCAACTTTTTGCTAGAGATAAAAAAATAGTCTAGGCATACTCTTACCTCGAAGTTTGATTTTTTTTAGGCCTCCCTCGTTTTTCTATTGGTCGATCCAAACTCAAATCGCTTCCCATCGGACTTTCTACTCCGGCAATGTCATACCACGCCCGTTTGCTTGATTTTCGCGACAGTTGAGATGATGTCGAGTACTGAAGAGGAGGTTGTTCGGGCTGCCCATGAGATGATGCCAAGGATTGAAGAGGTTGTGCGGACCCTTCGGGCTGTCCATGAAATGATGTCAAGGATTGAAGAGGTAGCATGAACCTTTCGGTCTGCCCAGGATATGATACCGAGATTTGAAGAGGTTGTTCGGACCTTGCGGGCTCCCAGTGAGTTGATGTCAAGGATTGGAGAGGTGGATCTGACCTTTCGGGATGCCCATGAGATGGTGTCAAAAATTGGAAAGGTTCTTTGGACCTTTCGGAATGCCCATGAGAAGGTTGGAGAGGCTGTTTGGACCTTTCGCGCTGTCCGTAATGCGAGAGTGACAGTGCTATGTTGAAGTCGTTGTCAGCATCCTCTCTGTTTTGACTGTCAACTGTGGAATACAAAGACCAGTTTGAATATGTTGGTGGTGCAAGCTAGTCTATCTATGTGGACAAGTCACGCTATGTTTTATGCACTCTGTATTGATTAAAGTAGCTCATTGTGGACATTTGACGCACCTGGTGAGCAGACCACGAGAAATTCTCACATTATAAATTGATAAAATGTCAATATAATTTTCAATTAAACTCCTATTTTTGCCAGCTATGTTAAGTTGGCTCACCACCTCCACCGATTTGAACCATTTTTTTTTCAACGTTTTGCATTTATTTTGCAGTGATTTGCAATGTCATTTTTTTATTTTGCAACCTTACTGTTGTCGAGATATTCGAGTTGCCGTGTGGTGAGCCAGCTTAACGTTAAGTTGGCTCACCACCTCCACCAATTTTAACCGTTCTTGTGTCATTCGTTAGCATTTATTTTGCAGTGATTTGCAATCAAATTTTTTTTTTGATATCTCAAACCATGTCGACAGGGCAGATGTCGAAAAATCGTACTTTGTCGAAACTGGTCGAGTGTGGTATTCACGTTTTTCATTTTTTATGCAATCTCTGAATATGCAAACCGTTTTTCTCTACGACTTACGGTTGTTGAGATATTTGAGTTGCAAAATCGGTGGAGGCGTTGAACCAGCTCAACGTTAAAAACTCGACCTCCACCGATTTGAACCGTTCTTTTTTCAACGTTTTGCAGTTATTTTTTAGTGATTTGCAATGTCATTTTTTTATTTTGCAACCTTAGGGTTGTCGAGATATTCGAGTTGCCGTGTGGTGAGCCAGCTTAACGTTAAGTTGGCTCACCACCTAAACCGATTTTAACAGTTTTTGTGGCATTCGTTAGAATTTATTTTGCAGTGATTTGCAATTAAATTTTTTTTTTTCGATATCTCAAACCATGTCGACAGGGCAGATGTCGAAAAATCGTACTTTGTCTAAACTGTTCGAGTGTGGTATTCACGTTTTGCATTTTTTATGCAGTCTCTGAATATGCAAACCGTTTTTCTCTACGTCTTACGGTTGTTGAGATATTCGAGTCGCAAAATCGGTGGAGGCGTTGAACCAGCTCAACGTTAAAATCACGACCTCCACCGATTTGAACCGTTCTTTTTTTCAACGTTTTGCATTTATTTTGCAGTGATTTGCAATTTCATTTTTTCGTTTTACAACCTTACGGTTGTCGAGATATTCGCGTTCCAAAGTGGTGAGCCAGCTTAACGTTAAGTTGGCTCACCACCTCCACCGATTTGAACCGT
Source organism: Bactericera cockerelli (assembly GCA_024516035.1). Taxonomy (NCBI): domain Eukaryota; kingdom Metazoa; phylum Arthropoda; class Insecta; order Hemiptera; family Triozidae; genus Bactericera; species Bactericera cockerelli. The sequence goes on along the minus strand of CM044962.1, from coordinate 32,915,132 downwards.
TCTTTTTTCAACGTTTTGCAGTTATTTTTTAGTGATTTGCAATGTCATTTTTTTATTTTGCAACCTTAGGGTTGTCGAGATATTCGAGTTGCCGTGTGGTGAGCCAGCTTAACGTTAAGTTGGCTCACCACCTAAACCGATTTTAACAGTTTTTGTGGCATTCGTTAGAATTTATTTTGCAGTGATTTGCAATTAAATTTTTTTTTTCGATATCTCAAACCATGTCGACAGGGCAGATGTCGAAAAATCGTACTTTGTCTAAACTGTTCGAGTGTGGTATTCACGTTTTGCATTTTTTATGCAGTCTCTGAATATGCAAACCGTTTTTCTCTACGTCTTACGGTTGTTGAGATATTCGAGTCGCAAAATCGGTGGAGGCGTTGAACCAGCTCAACGTTAAAATCACGACCTCCACCGATTTGAACCGTTCTTTTTTCAACGTTTTGCATTTATTTTGCAGTGATTTGCAATTTCATTTTTTCGTTTTACAACCTTACGGTTGTCGAGATATTCGCGTTCCAAAGTGGTGAGCCAGCTTAACGTTAAGTTGGCTCACCACCTCCACCGATTTTAACCGTTCTTGTATCATTCGTTAGCATTTATTTTGCAGTGATTTGCAATCAAATTTTTTTTCGATATCTCAAACCATGTCGACAGGGCAGATGTCAAAAAATCGTACTTTCTCGAAACTGATCGAGCGTGGTATTCACGTTTTGCATTCTTCATGCAGTCTCTAAATATGCAAACCGTTTTTCTCTACGACTTACGGTTGTTGAGCCAGCTTAACGTTAAATTGGCTGACCACCTCCACCGATTTTAACCGTTCTTAAGGCATTCGTTAGCATTTATTTTGCAGTGATTTGCAATTTCATTTTTTGTTTTGCAACCTTACGGTTGTCGAGATATTCGCGTGCCAAAGTGGTGAGCCAGCTTAACGTTAAGTTAGCTCACCACCTCCACCGATTTTAACCGTTATTGTAGCATTCGTTAGCATTTATTTTAGCATATCAACGTTTTGCATTTATTTTGCATTGATTTGATTTTTTTTTTTTTTTTTGATTTTGCAACCTTACGGTTGTCGAGATAGATATTCGAGTTGCTTTTTTTGTCTAACCTTTCCGCTGCGGTTTGTTCTTTCATGCGGCACAGGGCAATCCTTTTAAATCCTACTTTTGTGTTTCGTTAGCCGACTAGGTAGCTTAAGGTGACGGCCTTAGCTTAGTTTGAAAATTAGCGCGCCGTTCGATTTATTACACCAGTTCTCATTCTGTCACTGAAATTAAACAACGCCTAGCGAGGCTAGGATTAGGATCGGTCACCAATCTAGTTCGAATCCTCGTGATGCTTGCTATTCCCGGCGCAACCCAGGCTGGGTGAGATTTACGTCGGTAGCAGGTTAGTAAATTTCCTAAGTATGGAGGGTAAAACCCCAGTCGTTATAAGATTATTCAGTTGAAAGTGAAGTTAAACCCAAATATTATTTATAAAAAGCGATTTTTTTATATATATATTTTTAATTGCCGTCGCTTTACTGCATTGTCATTTATGATAGAACTGCACTTTGTCAAATGTTTTGTTAAATCTAAGAGTGTATAATTATGTATATATGGTTAATTTGAAAGACTACGTACTGCTAGCCTAATAGCCTATGTTCGCAACCCCAAATTTCAATAATACTATTATGTTTATTTTGGTTTACGTAGCTTTAAACTAAATAGTCATAGCACGACAGGGGTTTTATATTATTAAAAATAAACACTTGTGAACATCACACGACTTTATATAATAGTCCTGGAAGTTTTTTTTATGGAGTAAGTACTTGACTGGTACAGCATAATGTAACGTAGGTTGTAACTCGTATTTTCAGCAAAAAAAATCGAAAATTTATGCCCCAAATATATTTATCATATTCAAAATGTCAGATTTATACCGATTTTTTTTTAAAAAATTAGGAACCGTTGGCAAGTTTTTCTCATATCTTCAAAAACCTAGAAAATGGATCATGTGGATCATGTGGTCAAATGGGAAATTTTCAAAAGTATCAGACATTGAAAATTAAAGTAGCTAATGTGTGTGAAAATCCCGATAAAAAGATATCGGTGTGACATATCGAAAAAAAGTTCAATGTATATCAATAATATGCAAAATAAAAGCTAACGAATGAAACAAGACGGTTCAAATCGGTGGAGGTGGTGAGCCAACTTAACGTTAAGCTGGCTCATCACTTTGCGACTCGAATATCTCGACAACCAGAAGGTTGCAAAAATAAAAAATAAAAATTCATATTAATGCAAAACGTTGAAACAAGAACGGTTCAAATCGGTGGAGGTAAGGATTTCACGTTTAGCCGGCTCACGCCTCCACCGATTTTGCGACTCGAATATCTCAACAACCGTAAGTCGTAGAGAAGAACGGTTTGCATATTCAGAGACTGCATAAAAAATGCAAAACGTGAATAGCAAAATTGATTGCAAATCACTGCAAAATAAATGCTAACGAATACCACAAGAACGGTTAAAATCGGTGGAGGTGGTGAGCCAACTTAACGTTAAGCTGGCTCACCACTTTGGCACGCGAATATCTCGACAACCGTAAGGTTGCAAAACGAAAAAATGAAATTGCAAATCACTGCAAAATAAATGCTAACGAATGCCACAAGAACGGTTAAAATCGGTGGAGGTGGTGAGCCAACTTAACGTTAAGCTGGCTCACCACTTTGGCACGCGAATATCTCGACAACCGTAAGGTTGCAAAACGAAAAAATGACATTGCAAATCACTGCAAAATAAATGCAAAACATTGAAAAAAGAACGGTTCAAATCGGTGGAGGTCGAGTTTTTAACGTTGAGCTGGTTCAACGCCTCCACCGATTTTGCAACTCGAATATCTCAACAACCGTAAGTCGTAGAGAAAAACGGTTTGCATATTCAGAGACTGCATAAAAAATGCAAAACGTGAATACCACACTTGACCAGTTTCGACAAAGTACGATTTTTCGACATCTGCCCTGTCGACATGGTTTGAGATATCGAAAAAAAAAATTGATTGCAAATCACTGCAAAATAAATTCTAACGAATGCCACAAAAACTGTTAAAATCGATGGAGGTGGTGAGCCAACTTAACGTTAAGCTGGCTCACCACACGGCAACTCGAATATCTCGACAACCGTAAGGTTGCAAAATAAAAAAATGACATTGCAAATCACTGCAAAATAAATGCAAAACGTTGGAAAAAAAATGGTTCAAATCGGTGGAGGTGGTGAGCCAACTTAACATAGCTATTTTTGCCGTAGTTCCTTTAGAAGGACTGTGGATCAAGACTAATTTTGGAGGAAAAGAGTAAAGTGAATGCAACGTATTGCACATGCATTGAAGACAAAGACCTTGACCTTATTATTTCGGATGATTTCTAATATTCTTATGTCAAATAAATTTATTTGTCAAAAATTAATATATAGGTTGTTGACAAAGATAAATAAATGCTAATAAAAAAGAAACCGACCAAAAACAATAACTTGCTATATCTTATAATTATGTTATAGAAAGTATTTTTTTTTTTTTTTTTACTCAAGCTTTTTTATTTTGTGAACCTTACATCTGCTTCCCATCCCAGTTTCTACGGCGGATTGGCGAAGTTGGTCAAACCACGCCCATTGGTCTGTTAGTGGTTGAGTTGAGGATGGGGGTGGTGCCTCGGACTGCCAAGGTAGAGCCGGTATAGGTGGTTCTTCGGGCTGTTCATATTGCGGAAGTGATAGTGTTAATCTGAGTTGGTCATCATCATCCTCATCATCATTATTCTCCCTGTTTTGACCGCCAACTGTGGAATACAAAGTTCCGGAAAGCTTTTTAACTTTTGTAATTCCTAAACATCCGTTTCAACTGCTCAACAGCACGCTCTGGTTGGATTATTTAAACGAAATTTGACAGTTGAAAGGGAAATTTAGTGATTTTGAGACTGGAAATTCCTTCTAGAATGAAGCTCAGAAGACTTACGCGGGTTTAAAATAAAAAAATCATTTGGAGTATCTTCGGCTTTGTTTCCGATAAATTTTTGCACAAATTATATCGAAAATGATAGTTTAACTATACCTATTTTTAAAGAAGAAAAATAAAAAAAAGGAAAAAAATTCAGGTAGGTAATATTTTCTCAAAGTTATCTTCAACCCTCTGATGAGCTAAGTTTAGATGAGCTAGTTTGTGAGTTTCCAAGAGGTGGAAGGTAAAACCCCGTGATATGACCATGCAATTAAAATCGACGTTAAACCAAAAAAAAATACTTTAGTTTTAAGTTTTTCATATTTTGTCTAATTACAATGCGTTATCACAACTACCCATACTAGCTTTACTTAATTTTTACTGAACTTGGGACTTGAACCACCGACTTCTAGGACATAAGTGCCCCTTACTACCGAGATCGGTGTATTAATACCGTGGTAGTCAAGTTTTTAACGCGCTAGTCTGGTAATCCAGGTAGCGTAGGGATCCGTTGGTTCGTATCCTGCCCAGTGCATGCATTTTTCCTCAATAATTTTGAGTTTGTGACCACATAATAATAAGACTCTGAGGGTTAGGTGGTAAAAAATGCTTTGAACATTAACCTTGCCTGGTGGTTACTTTCCACTAAAGAGTATTATTGTTTAGATTTATTTCTCATATTACTATGGTTACATTTTATTTCTATGGGCTATTTTCACAGCAAACATAGATAAAATTATTTGATATGATTTGAGTCAGGAGTCAGAAGAATGGGATAGAAACTTATGAACAAGACGGCAGTTTTCAAAAAGAACTGATTTCTGTATCTGGTTATTATTATTATTATTAGAATAAATAAACCTTACCTGCTATTATGAAGACGGAGACGATAAAGAACACCCAAAGTTTTCCCATGACCATAGCGGTATCTAACTGTGTTGGAACAGAGGCGAGAAATAGGACAATGTAGGTTTTTATACATGATCAAACGGTGTACATTATGGTATCCACGACCAAGTTATTGAGCTTGGCGTGTCTTGGTCACATAAAAAAACACCGACATAATTGACGGGAACACATGTTCTTTTTCCATTTGATTACAACATGGAAGTATGAACTAAATTTGCCTTCTTTTAGCTCCATTTCCAATATCGGGAAGCTATTATTATTCACGCAAAGTAAATTTTGTGGGGCTTTCAATCATAAGGAGTCAATACAAGATCATTTATTAGGGAGCCGGCTAGCACTGCGCCCCGACTAGCGACTAGTCAAAAAGTCAAGTTTTTTTGTAAGCACTGCGCTTGAATTGGCAAAAAGTATGAAGACCCTACCAAGTGATATATTCGCCACAGTACATCCGATTTCACGTTTGTGTACCTGAAAAACTGCATAAATTTCTTATACCTTACAAAAATTTGTGGTATCCCCAAAAAATGCCTCTTTGCGTTATAAAATTTCACCGTCAAGTCTTCGGCTCAAAAAATGTCTGAAATTATTTTTGGTCTCCGCTTTAACTTCAGTCTCCTACCTATCTACACCTGGATCAATCTCAAAGAGATTAGTGATAATCCTCATTATACCATGAAATCTTGTTAATTATACCATGAAATCAAATTGTTAATTTCAAATTTTTCTTCATTTCTGGTAAACTTTACTGAAATGGAGCTCTACTAAAGCTTAAGCGTTAGACATTATTTTTAGAGATGATTGTTTCGCAGCCTTTTTTTTATTACGTATTTAATGTGCGGAAATTGGTGTCAACCATTTTACAGGTCTCCATCGCAGCCATGTAAAATAAGGAAAGTAAAAATATACAGCACCCTACAGTTATAAATTACACACGAGAACAAATTCTGTATTAAAATAAACGCTAATAATTGTAACTTATTGGTTTACAGTAACCAATAAATTTGTATATTATTCAAAATTTTCACGTGATCACTTAATGGTTTCCCAAACATTCAACATTGTAATGTTTGGGAAAAAAACTAAATTGCTCAGAGTTTTTGAGCAATTTAGTTCATGTATACCTAATACGTAAGCAGGTAATTCTCCGATATTAATAGGAATATGACCTCCTTCTTTCATTTTGCTTTTCACCAAACCCACATGAGATTGGCATTATTATTAGCAAACATAATAATAATAAAACTCTTTTGTGGAAGGTAACCACCAGGCGAGGTTAATGCTCACAGCATTTTCTACCACCTAACCCTCAGAGTCTTAAGAGTGGTCAGAAACAAGAAAGCCGTTTCAAAACCCAGCCGGGACATGACAAGTTCTCCTCCCAATAGGGATTTTGACCTCATAATAATACGTCTTGGGCTTAGTGCTGTTATAATAGGACTCAGTTGTCCTACTCGGGCAGTAGGATTTTTTTTAATGGTGTCTGATCTGGTTGCAGGGTTTTCAGTGAAACCCTAACAATTGACACTTCGACCTAATTAGATCTATTGTGACCAGTTGATCCTCTTCGGTTTTAACGTCCTGATTTGAGATAGATAGTCAGGACGATGTTTTTACCCTCCATTCGCTGGGAACCGTACAAGCTACCCACATTAACCTCACCCAGCATGGGTAGGGCCGGAAATGTTAGTCTCACGTGTTTGGAGGGGACAGAATTTTCTTCGAAAAGTCTGCCCCAACCGAAAGTCGAACTCGAGACTATAGACAGTCGTCATAACCGTTACGCCACGGAGGCTGGCGACTCGAGCAGTATAAAAAAAAATATGATTTTATTTTTCATAATGTTTCAGGTCAACAACCTCGCGTATTTGAAACCTGCGGACTTAATTATTGCATGACAGAAAACTATGTTTATAATAACAGCAGCTGTATAGTACTGTATACACAACCAGCAGCCTTTCTAGCGGAAAAATACAGGTTAAACTCAACATATTGCTCAACCATTCTAACAACGACTTGTTAGAATTGTTCTTAGCCCTTAGGCCCTAATTATGAAACAGAATTGGATCAAAAATCCACCTGAAACAGCGTCTCAGCCTGGCGGTGCAGAGGGGGGATGCAGCAAGTATGCTTTCGGCTCTTCCCTCAGCTGAGTTTGTAGAAGTCTACAATCTATAATTTTACTATTGTTTTATTTGCTTTCAAATGAATTGGATTAATCAAATTATACACTATCCCTTAACACGACCTCTGCTTGAAATTTCAACCCATCACAGCACATTTATATCAGCTGTTAAATGATAGTGGCTTGGATAACTTGTCTTGTCCCGGCTGGGATTCCAACCCACGACCCCCAGATTGTCAGTCAGACTGCTGGAATAATGGGATATATTAGCCCTAATCGAGCAGAATAAGCAAGGCATTATTATTATACTTAGTGCCGGGTTACAAAGCAGGATTAAATTCTAGATAAGCCAGACAGTCCCCCAAGTCGAGCTATATAGTAAAAAAAAAGTTATCATAATTGTGTTAATCATTTTCGTGATATCACAACTATACTCAAACTCGCTTTACTAAATCTATGCTGAAACCGGGACTTGAACCACCGACCTCCAGGTTACAAGTCCGCTGCCTTATCGATCAAGTTACTGATGAGGTCGGTAAGTCGAGCTATAGTTATTATTATGATTAAAAATGTTAGATCAAGTATTATTTTATTATGTACAATAAAGTACATAAAATATTTACATAGCAATTGAAATTAATAAAACAAAACCTTTAAATTGAGGAACGGTTTGTGTTATCTTAAATTTAATCCTGTTTCATAATTTGACATTTTATAGATTAACAACATAACAAGACAATCACATTTTTAATGCAGCTTCTTTTGTTTCCCAGAGCTGTACAAGTCTATCAAAATAATAATGCAGATGTCGAGAAACATAAAAAATATGATAGAGCGATTGAAGACATCAGAGGCTCATTTTCCCCCTTGATAATATCTGTGGATGGTGCTTTTCACTACGAAATCGATAGATTCCTGAAAAAGATGACAAACACATTATCCAACAAGTGGACAAAACCTTACAACAGAATTGTTGGTGGGGTTAAAACTAAAGTACAAGTTGCTTTGATTCGTGATGTTTCGTTGAGGAGGTATGAAGTTGAAGATGGATGTGGTGTGTTTCAACTTTAGACGGAGTTGGCTTTGAAGATGGAATGTAATTATTTTAATAAATTATAATTGCCATATTAATATTCTGAAAAAAGAAGAAGAAAAAAAAAAAAAAAAAAAAAAAAAACGACACCCACACTTTGTAACATATTTTTTTTACATCCGAGAAATTTCTAACTATAGAAATTGACAGTATTTTATTTGGATTTAAGGTCGATTTCAACTGCAATGTCATATCACGGTATTACGCTCCATTCGTAGGAAATTCACAAACCCGGTAGTCACATTAACTTCACCCAGCCCGGGTTGGGCCGGAATGCCGTGATCAGGAAGTCTTCACCACGCCGGACGTTGGTTAACTTCGGTGATCCTACGAGAACCGGCGCATTCACAATCAATAAATATGAAAAGAAAATTGTTTCACAAGTGTGGTATCAACCTCACTCAGCCTGGTTTGGATCTGAGGTACACACTGTTATGGTCCCTCTGGAGAAATTAGAGGTTTCTTGGTAAAAAATAAATAAATAATTTCATCATTAACTCAAAACACTCAAGTATCATAAATATCCATATTTCACAAAAGCAAATAACAATTTTTTGATTCTCAGAGCGCGTCGTGTTTCAGAAACAAATATTTGTAATTTTTCGTCATTATTTGCTGCGACAGAGCTTTGTAATTATTATAATACCCTCATACCCTCTAATCTCTCTCTCTCTCTTTCTCTCTCTCTCCCTCTCTTTTTTCTCTCTCTCTACTTTTGCTCCTCATTTATTTATCTACAAAACAGTGAGGAAGTCCCCTGGGTGTGATTAGTCATTTCTGTGGAGGTGCACGTGATCTGATGAGTGGAGAGAAGGGGGAGGAGAGAGGAGGACAGTGACAGAGAGAGAGAGAGAGAAAGAGAGAGAGAGAGGAGCACAGTGACAGAGAGAGGGAGAGAGAAAGAGAGAGAGAGAGGAGGACAGTGACAGAGAGAGGAGAGAGAAAGAGAGAGAGAGAGAGGAGGACAGTGACAGAGAGAGAGAGAAAAAAAAAGAGAGAGAGACAGACGTGAAAGAGTCGCCTTGTTTATACTACCCGCGTGATTAGGAATTTTCCCATTATTCCAGTAGTAAGTCCAAGACGTTTAATTATGTGGTAAAAATCCCGAATGGGCGAATAACAGTCATGTCATGTCGCGGCTTGGTTTCGAAAACGTGACCTCTGGATTACCAGACTGCCACCTTTACGACTGAGCTTCCGGGACAAACCGAAAGAGAAGGAAAGAGAGACCAAAAGAGGAGGGGAGAAATTATTTTATAAATGACTTACCGAAACCACTTGCGGTGTTCCTAGATTCCCCAGGGGGGAGGGGGAGTGTAGCACCATCAACTACCCCTCCCCCATCCTCCTCTCAGACCTATCATCACTTGTGAATTAAAAAATAAAAACTTTTTTTTGAGCACCTGCGTCATATTTTTTGTTCCCATTATAATCTCTTCTAGCAAATTATTTAGAAAATGCCTAACAACGCAACGATCGGAAGAATGCAGTTGAAAGCGACGCGACGCTAAACCAAAAAAATAAAAAATAAAAATATTAATAAGAATGTGCCTATTTTTATTAGTTTTTAGCACGCAACCTCACAGTGAAGTTCTGTTTTAACTTGCATACTGGACGATTTGGCTTTCGTTTGTCTGTCGGTCTGTTTGTGTGTCTGTCTGTTCCGCGATGACTCTCGAACGGATTCTTCAAATTGATGAAATCATTTGGGCCCTAGAATTTTACCTATAGTTTTTGGGGCCAAATGGGGGCCGTTTTGGTGAAAATTGAAAACCATTTTCCTATTGAATAAAGCAAGGCTCTTGAATTTTCGTAGAGTCATTGAGGAAATATATTTGAGTTTTCTAGTACAATTTGGTGATCAAGAAATCTAAGGGGGCCGCACTGTGGTAAAAATTCGCAACAGGGCTAAAAGGGCCGGTTGATATTTTTTCATTGATAAAAACGTCATTAGATATAAAAAGACATAATTATGTACATTGTACATTTGTACAATACACAAAATTGTGGTACATAGCGTACAATACAAATAATTTCTTTTTAGTCCCAAAAAAATATAGTTATGGTAAATAATTCAATCATTCGACCTCTGTTGCAGAATCAAGTGTAAACAGTATTTACATTTTCATATATCTAGTATACATATTTAAAATTAATATTGTTGAAACAAGTGTGCCGCAATCTGTGAAGAGATATAAACTCCATAATTTTTTAATAATATGTTTTAGATAAATAGAAATAAAAAATCTGGATTAACAGAAGAAATAGCGTTCCTTGTGTCATGACCTGAAAATCTGGTACCTCAATTTTATTTCACATCTCTATTCACCCTTGGAGAATAATTTTTAGTCTGCCATTTGATTTGAATTTCAAGATATTTTTTTATTAACTTTTATTTAACTTACTTTGTCAAATTTGGAGGATAATTTTTGGTCTCTCATTTTATTTGATATCGATACTTTTTTTATTAACTTATTTTGTCAAATTTGGAGAATAATTTTTGGTCTCTCATTTGATTTGATATCGATACTTTTTTTTATTAACTTCTATTTAACTTACTTCGCCGCCCCTTCTACCATTAGTGTCAGGTTTGGCAAAGAGCTCTCCACTCGATTTTGAGCAGCTGAACTTCTATTTAGGATCGAGATTATTTGGAATGTTTTCACTGATAGCTTTTTATTTCGGTTCTTTTTTAGATTTTATCTTGATTCATGCATCACATATCGAGTTGTATCTTACGCTATCCGTGTCAATATACGTTGTTTTGCCTGGTAAGACTATAAGTTATCATAATTATGATTATTGTATTATACTAATATCATCAGTTAAAATAATTAAATGTAAGCGGTCGAAAATCGTGTACATCAAGCTGTAGGTACTAGGGTCTGGGGTGTAGGGTACTGAGTCCTCGTTGTGGCCGCATACAAAGGCACAGATACATATATCACAGTCAGGCAACGGCTTAGTTCCGCTGTTCAGAGAGGTAATGTTGCCTCAGTGCTGAGCACACTGCCTCGGGAAGATGTCCTTGGAGAAGACTTTTATATATTGTAAAAATATAACAATTGTTTGCACTTAGATTAAAAAAAAATGTCTCTAGGCTCCTTTCGTGTCCATTAATTCTATTCTGAATCTGAATGTGTATTTCAGATTTCAGAGAAAGAGTCTGAATGTGGCACACTGCCAGACACAGCACATTTACTTGTTTGTCCCCTTCTAGAGAGACCCTGCACAGAACAAGACCTTTTTTATGCAAATGACACGGCCATCCAGACAGCTCTTTTCGGAAAGTAAAGTAAGTAATTCTATTTGGTTTTGACGCCCCGATTGCTTCGTCTCAGATGAGTCCCTCTGCTACAACTACCCGTCTGAGTGGAACACGTACAAGCCCTGCGCCCGTCTGAAGAACACCATCATTCTATTACATTAATTTCTTTTTACTCTGGTAATGCCGCCACTGGTCGTTACTCATACAAGCAACTACTCATTTTTCCTCACGAGGTATGAGTGGACCCCGAACATCCAAGTACAGAGCAGAAAAAATCCTCCCCCGCTGGGAATCAAACCCAGGTCACCATGTGTGTGCAATGCCTAGCGCGCTAACTCGCTCTGCCACAGTGACTACTTGAAGAACACCATCACCTATCAGGGCCCCATCTGCCAGTGGGATGACAAGGCTGGCTCCTATCTGGAAGAGTCGGTCGTCAACTGCGAGAAGCATTTGAAACAAGAATGCCCCGAGTTCAACAAAGCCGGGGTTAAGTGGCAGAGAATGCCTAAGGCATTAACTTCGCCCCGGGTTACAAAACAATTGTAATTAATATTGATCTTTATTATTATTATTATTATTTCTGTACATATTTCTAAGTTTTTTTTATTACTTTCCTTATCCTATAATAAGGAAAGTATTGTATTCGTCGAAAATTTGACCTACCCAGCTTTTCACATTTCTGGACGAATCATAGCATCAGGATACCAAAAAATTGGTTTTCAGCCATTGGTCCGTGCGTCTGTCTGTGTGTCTGTCTGTGTGTCTGTGTGTCTGTGTGTGTGTGAACAGGATATCTCAAGAACGGTAAGAGCTAGAGACTTGAAATTTGGTATGGTAATTAATTTTATACACCAGACGAACCATGAAACTTTTGGTTAAAATCGGCCGCATTCTGCGGCCGCAGGGCCGCAAATATTGGCCGCAAGCACCGCTTCTTTGAATTGGTTAAAGATACAAAAAAAGTTCGAGAACAACATTTTCTCAGATTAAAAAAATAATAGGGGTTCACTCTGATCATTTTTTTGATATCTTTAACTTTTTGGAAACCGGCCCCAATTTACCGGTATTGTAGGGGGACCCGATTGGACTAACTTTTTTATTATTCATCCTAGATGGGGGTTGTGACATATCAAATTAAATGATTTTGAAGTGCTGATCACGAATTTGGCATTGATTTTTAGTTATCTGTTACCGTTCAGTCACCAGTGGCGGAATTCGACTCCTTTTTGGAAGATAAGGAAAGTCGTGTGATGTTTACACCAGATTTTTTTAAATTATTGTTTTCCTTGTTGATGATTGTTTTGTAAAAATAAATAAAGTGTAAATAAATAAATAAAATAAAAAAAACCTACTGCCACGAGTAAGCCAAATCATTCTGTACAATCCCCGTTTAACACAAGTAGAATAAAAATTATGTTTATTTTCCATACTTTTTTGTGGCCATTCTTGCTTTTACATATTATTTGGGGTAGAGGAGGGGTAGGGTGGGGTAGAGAGGTGGGGTGTGTAAAACATATTGAAGAAGACGTCAAGGAAAATCGATTGATACCAAAAAATCGAAACCACGACCTACGGTTACAGAGTTATAGCAAATTCTTCTTTTTTTGGAAAATTACCATACTTTTTTATTCTACTCCCACGTTATGACTGGCCCAGACCTTCAGCACCAACGAGTCTCTCTCCCCTCTATACCCTCCTAGATAGATGACAAGTAAAGAAATGACTTAGGTACTGATAAAATTCCTCAAAGTCACAAACATATTCCCCTAAATATAAACTCAAGGATATGGCGTGAATTACAAGTTTATCGCCTTCTTAAAGCGCTGTTAAATCAGAAAAAAAGCCAAATTCTTCATTTCATGTTGTTGTTGTAACTTGTAACCAGCTTGGCTACAGCTGGGGCAAGTGATTGTCTGCTAGAACTTTGTTGTTGTTTTTGCATTGTTTGTCTAGGTCTGCCAATAATTGCGAAGGACTACCGTGCACTGGTAGTCAAATGGTTAAGGCGCTAGTCCGGTAATCCAGGTAGCGTAGGGATCAGTTAGTTCGAATTCCATGCAATTTTGTACTTTTTATAGTGAACTAAATGCCATAATAATAATAATAATAATAAGTTTAGTATTGTATTATTGTCCACTCAGATCGGACGGACGGCATTACTGTCGCCTCAAGTACAAAGCCAAGCAGAGAACGTGGATGGAAATCGACTACGCCAACCAGTACAATCCCAGTGAATACAAGGAACCAGTGTATGACGTCATCGAAATACATCGATATATCCAGGACTATGACGCGTTTGGCCAAAGAAATCAATCCGATTGGCCGAATAATGGTAATTGAAAGGCAGACGGTGCCGCGTTGAATCCTGTAAGACCATTCTAATGTATTATTGTTAGAAGAGCCAATTTGGGCGTTTATTACTCATGATATCACTTCTTTTTAGGAATGATTCTCCCTTTTTTCACATGAAGTGTAATTTTTGCTGATTATTATAATACGAAAAATCTAGACTTAGCTCCACAGAGGTATTACAAAAACGTCTATTGATAATTTATTTATTTATTTTATGAATTGGCGAAGAGGAGTCCCCATTAATACAAAGACACTTAAATCTATACGTAAAGATAAGCTTACAGCTAAAAAAAAAGGAACAAAACACAACAAATGCACCAACCTTACCTATTTGCTTATAAATCATATTTTTTTTATACGTGTAAAAATATGATAATGTCCTAATAATAATTCCGTGTCCGTGAGTTAGGTATTGATACCTAAGTCACGGTGGTGAGAGGATTATATGGACGCCCAATTATACATGTGTAAGACAACCATTTTTTATTTTTGGAATTTCAGTGATTGATCAACACGGGGAGCGCGGATTACGATGGGCGGACGTGAAAGGCCTGAAGCAGCCACTTCCCTTCGCCACTCACCCACCCCTCTGCCACGTGGCAGACGACAGGCGCTGCTGTGACCTTGAAGGGGCGGGCACTGTCCTCCAGTATCTCCGGCAGAACTACGCCCAGGGATTCGATCCTGCGCACAACGTCATCCAGGAATCGCCCGCAGAGCGCAACTTGGAAGCGCGCATTGAGATCGATTTCGACGCCGCTTGTATCAGCATTCTCGTCAACAATAAGACCCGAGTCCCGGCCTGTCAAGTTGTGTACGTGAGGAAAGCGCTTTCCAAGTTTGCGTACAACCCGGTCAAGAAGTTCATCTTCAGCCAGCGTCGATGGCATGTTGAATACACCGGTTCCCTTCAGAACACCGAAGTTAAGCGACATCCAGCGAGGTTAAGACTTGGATGGGTGACCATTCAAATTCTAATTCTCGTGACGCTGGCTTTTCCCGGCCCCTCTCAGGCTGGGTGAGGTCAATGTGAGTAGCAGGTTTGTGAGTTTCCTGCGAATGGAGGGTAAAACCCCCGTCGTGATATGACCATGGCAGTTGAAAGCGACGTTAAACCCCACCTTTAAAAAAAAAAAAAAAAAAAAAAAAAGTTCATCTTCCTCGAGGCAAATGTCTACACCGTCGACAGCACTGTGGCCGCCCGGTTCGCTTACTGGAACCAAGAAGATCCGGCCGTTCGAGACCAGATCTTCACGGATAAAAGTGAAGTCACCTTACCAGCGCACCCGCACAGGTGGAGGGGATGGATTATTGGATAACTGTTCCCGGTAGCTCAGTGGTAAAGGCGGCACTTTGTGAATCTAGAGATTCTAGAGTTCGAGGGGTTAGAAACTCAGCCGGGACATGACAAGTTATCCTCTCATTTGGGATTTTTACAACATAATAATATGTCTTGGACTGACTGCTGTGGACCTTAATAATAGTCCTTAATAATCCTAATCGGGCAGTATAAATAAGGCCATATTAATATTATTATTTCAATTCAATATATTTTAATTTTGTACTGCTTTATTTATTTAGACTGTCAGCGCAAGACAGGTAATCCATTTTGAGACAGGTAGTCCCAATATGTACACAGTACTGATAATAATTCACTACTTGTTTTCCAATGATCAATTCCATCTTCATACCCCAACAACGACTCTCCACTCCTCCATCTTCTCCTAGCTCTTCTTATACACACACATACTTGCTGCACGCTGCGTAGAAATGGGAATTTTGGCTCGTACCCATCCTAAGAGGATTGCATGGATTTATATTTATAGATTTTATAATTATATATTATTAAAATACCTAATATATTACTATCGTCAAGATTAGCACTGTAACAACTGGACCAGTTCTATCACTTGGAAGAAAACAGGTATTTGATGGGAACATAGTTGCTAGCTGGCCTTAAATTCACGCATAGTGCGTATATTTTCAGATGTTTTTTTTTTACATATCAGGTTTTTTATCAGGCGGTAATATTTATGTTGTTGTTGTAGTAACTACATAATAATGAAGAAGAAAAACACACTGCCAATTATGGACTCAATACTTCCTCGTGATTGGTTCACATTGTATAAATAGTGTACAAGTGGCAATTTTGAGATTTTACACTAAGGGCGAAATTAATAGACAAATTCTATATCACAAGTCATTGCTAAGTGTCGGTTTTCTTCATCTGACACAGTACGCAATCCGTGACTTACCGCCACAGAAGTATTACAAAAACGTCTATTAATTCCGCCCTTAAACACTTGTTTGATACGCCTTATATATTCTACGTGTATGTAATGTGCAAGCCAGCCTCCGTGGCGTAACAGTTGTGACTACTGCCCGTTGTCCAGAGGTCTCGAGTTCGACTCTTGGTTGTGGCAGACTGTTCAAAGAAAGTTCTGTCCCCTCCAAACACGTGAGGCTGGCATTTCCGGCCCTACCCAGGCTGGGTGAGGTTAATGTTTAAGCTGGTACAATTCCCAGCGAAGGGAGGGTAAAACCCCCGTTCTCCGTTCTGGCTATCTATCTCAAATCAGAACGTTAAAACCAAATAGAATCAACTGGTCACAATAGATCTAAATAGGTCGCAGTGTTAATTGTAAGGGTTTCACTGAAAACCCTGCAACCAGGTCAGATAATAATAAAAATAATAAAATGTAATGTACACCCAATCTTCCTAGTCAAATCAGCTGATACCTACACCAACGGTCATCTGTTATCAAGTTTGAAAGCTGCAGATCCGTTGGTGCTGTTGTTGTTGCAATTGACCAGTAAGTTGTTGTTGTGATCTTCGTGTCTGGTTAGTCACGTGGTTAACGCCTTAGTCTGCTAATCCAGGGAGTGTAGGGATCCGTTGGTTCAAATTCCACCCAGTGCACGAATTTTTCCTCATTAATTTGGGTTTGTGACCACATAATAATAAGACTCAGAGGGTTGGGTGGTAGAAAATGCTTTGAGCATTAACCTCGCCTGGTGGTTACCATCCACTAAAGAGTATTATTATTATTATATCATCTTCTTTTAGAAACCAAATCGTTAGTTTATGTAGATGTCCTAAGTCCTAACTGCCAAGGCAATCAATTCCACAACACTCTTTCTTAATGATAAAACTACAATTATTACGTCTTCATATTTTTGTTACTTACAAGAGTGATATAACTAAAATCAGCCTTACTGAAATCCCCTGTACTAAAATCAGCCTTACTGAAATCCCCCTACTAAAATCAGCCTTACTGAAATTCCCCCTACTAAAATCAGCCTTACTGAAATCCCCCCTATTAAAATCAGCCTTACTGAAATCCCCCTACTAAAATCCCCGCTGCCCCGGATTCGAACCCCCAACCTCCAAGGCGCGAGTAAGTAGCTAATGATAAGGACAATGTTGATGATTATAAAATCGCAGATGACCATGGTAAAGACGATGTTATGCATGTCTAATAAAAGAAAAATAGATATTGAATGTTGATTAATTTATTTTATGCGTAGAGCAAGATATCAAAATAAAAAAATCAATTTTTTATGTATTCAAAAAAACTAAACACATGGCCTTGAACCTTGAGGTCGATAAATTTCTCATACTAGGTATAGTAATTATTATCTCTTGTCTTGAAAGAGGTATCACCACTATCGCCCACTCTAAAAATCACGAAGACCAAACCAGCGATATTGTTTGACCTGTTGACCTATAGCCAAAATAATAATTTTGGGGAGTATAGAACGTATAACACACAAAACAATAATGTGGGGGACTAGTAAGTACTTGAACAGTGAACACAAGAAACCTTAATGAAGTGTTTAAAAGAGAAAGAAAAAAAATGTTTAAAAATGTGAAACTTGTGAAAGTTTGTCAGTACTGTATCTCAAGGCAAGTCTCACTGTAATGTCAGTTTGTAGTAAATATGATTACTATTTCTTCTCATTCAACACCTTGCTGAGGAATGCTGAATCAACTGAGGAGTCAAAAGTTCAGATAAGGAAGTAAATTGTAAATATTGTCTATCTAAAGTTTTTTACTTTCCTTATCCTATAATAAGGAAAGTATTGTATTTTTTCTCGAAATAATAATAATCCTTAGTGGAAGGTAACCATCTGGCAAGGTTATTGCGCAAAGCATTTCTACCACATAACTCTCAGTCTTATTATTTTGTGGTCATATTCTCAAATAAGTGAGGTAAAATTTCTCACTCGCTTCTTATTGAAAACCTTGACCTGCTTAATCTGGAAGATCGAAGAGAACTAGAAAAAATAAAATGTCTTTACAAAATAATAATAACAGCAAGTCTTTCAAATATCTCCTTCAAAAAGTTCCTCAATCTGGCCTGAGACAAAGAAACTTATTCTCTGAGAGAAACTAACAACATAGCAAAGCGTATTTTTACTTTCCTTATCCTATAATAAGGAAAGTATTGTATTCGTCGAAAATTTGACCTACCCAGTTTTTTTTAACAATTTATACGCAGAATTGAAATTGTACAAGTACTTTATACAGGGCATCCATAAAGTCTCACTCAGGCCTGGGTTTCTCGAAAACGACTTAAAATATCAAAAAACGCAAAAACCCGCCACCATATTATTGTATTCTGGGCATTGCTAATCCAGGGAGTGTAGGGATCCGTTGGTTCAAATTCCACCCAGTGCACGAATTTTTCCTCATAAATTTGGGTTTGTGACCACATAATAATAAGACTTAGAGGGTTGGGTGATGGAAAATGCTTTGAGCATTAACCTCGCCCGGTGGTTTCCATCCACTAAAGAGTATTATTATTATATCTTCTTCTTTTAGAAACCAAATCGTTAGTTTATGCAGATGTCCTAAGTCCTAACTGCCAAGGCAATCAATGCCACAACACTCTTTCTTAATGATAAAACTACAATTATTACGTCTTCATATTTTTGTTACTTACAAGAGTGATAACTAAAATCAGTCTTACTGAAATCCCCTGTACTAAAATCAGCCTTACTGAAATCCCCCCTACTAAAATCAGCCTTACTGAAATCCCCCCTACTAAAATCAGCCTTACTGAAATACCCCCTACTAAAATCAGCCTTACTGAAATCCCCCTATTAAATTCGAATTCGAACCCCGACCTCCAAGGCGCGAGTAAGTAGCTAATGATAAGGACAATGTTGATGATTATAAAATCGCAGATGACCATGGTAAAGACGATGTTATGCATGTCTAATAAAAGAAAAATAGATATTGATTTTTTTATTTTATGCGTAGGTCAAGATATCAAAATGAAAAATTCAATTTTTTATGTATTCAAAAAAACTAAACATACGGTCTTGAACCTTGAGGTCGATAAAAATCTTATACTATAATAATTATTATCTCTTGTCTTGAAAGAGGTACCGCCCACTCTAAAAATTACGAAGACCCAACCAGCGATATTGTTTGACCTGTTGACCTATAGCCAAAATAATAATTTTGGGGAGTATAGAACCTGTAACACACAAAACAATAATGTGGGGAACTAGAACTTGAACACACGAAACCTTAGTGAAGTGTTTAAAAGAGAAAGAAAAAAAAAATGTTTAAAAATGTGAAAGTTTTTTTTTTTTAAGTGGGGTTTAACGTCGCTTTCAACTGCCATGGTCATATCACGACGGGGGTTTCACCCTCCATTCGCAGGAAACTCACAAACCTGCTACTCACATTGACCTCACCCAGCCTGAGTGGGGCCGGGAAAAGCCAGCGTCACGAGAATTAGAATGGTCACCCATCCAAGTCTTAACCTCGCTGGATGTCGCTTAACTTCGGTGTTCTGAAGGGAACCGGTGTATTCAACATGCTATCGACGCTGGCATGTGAAAGTTTGTCAGTACTGTGTCTCACGGCAAGCCTCATAGTAATGTCAGTTTGTAGTAAATATGATTACTATTTCTTCTCATTCAATACCTTGCTGAGGAAGAATGCTGAATCAACTCAGGAGTCTAAGTTCAGATAAGGAAGTAAATTGTAAATATTGTCTATCTAAAGTTTTTTACTTTCCTTATCCTGTAATAAGGAAATTATTGTATTTTCCTCGAAATAATAATAATAATAATCCTTAGTGGAAGGTAACCAACCATCTGGCAAGGTTATTGCGCAAAGCATTTCTACCACATAACTCTCAGTCTTATTATTTTGTGGTCATATTCTCAAATAAGTGAGGTATAATTTCTCACTCGCTACTTCTTATTGAAAACCTTGAAATGCTTAAGCTGGAAAATCAAAGAGAACCAGAAAAAATTAAATTTCTTTACAAATTAATAATAACAGAAATTCTTTCAAATATCTCCTTCAAATTTCCTCGACCGGGCCTGAGACACAGAAACTTATTCTCTGACAGAAACTAACAACATAGCAAAGCGTATTTTTACTTTCCTTATCCTATTATAAAGAAAGTATTGTATCCGTCGAAAATTGGACCTACCCAGTTTTTTTTTTTAACTAGTGATACACAGAATTGAAATTATAGAAGTACTCTATATTCACGAAAGGGGAAAAAAGGGAGAAATCCAAATTTAAAAAAAAATTGTACTTTCGATTAAATATCTCTTTGGTCTTACAATATTTTTGATGCAACCAACTGCATTTGAAAGGAAATATGCCTCACTATCCACACATGAAGTCAAAACTTACCTAATGGCATTTCTTTAAACCCGTGCATCGATCCAAAAGACCTCTAAAGCTGTTGGAAAAGCAGGGATTGGGCCATATCTCTTTGACGAAGCAAAGGGTTCGCTTATATGATAGTCCACGGTGGGTTGAACATACCCTCAAAATATTTGCATCTGTATACGGGACACTCTGTATATCATAGACTTTAAAAAAATTAGACAGCCAGCGTCGATGGCATGTTGAATACACCGGTTCCCTTCAGAACACCGAAGTTAAGCGACATCCAGCGAGGTTAAGACTTGGATGGGTGACCATTCAAATTCTAATTCTCGTGACGCTGGCTTTTCCCGGCCCCACTCAGGCTGGGTGAGGTCAATGTGAGTACCAGGTTTGTGAGTTTCCTACGAATGGAGGGTAAAACCCCCGTCGTGATATGACCATGGCAGTTGAAAGCGACGTTAAACCCCAATTAAAAAAAAAAAAAAAAATTAGATGGCAGTCTAAGACTAGTTTTGTCCTTATTTGGACTCATCATTTAGACATAGCTCTCATATTACGATTATATAATTGGTACAATTGAATTGAAACCCAAACAAGTTGAATTCAATCTCTATGTACCTAAAATATTCAAACCACACAAAGACAAAATACATTTCGCCTCTTATTTATTATAGGCTATTCGTTTTTTTTTTTTTTTTTTTTTTTTTTTTTTTTTTACGATAGCTCTTATTTTTACAAAATATAAAAAACTCTTAAACACTTTAAACATACATTCCAGCATCATCTTCGCCACAACACAAAGATGAACTATAAGGAATGCTGTTGGGACCTGGGCAACTATCGTCCTTGAATAGAGAACCATTTTTATTTATTGTTTTTTTTTTTAATATTTAAAAAATATATTTGGCAAGTATGTAACTATTATAAACATGATGTTGTAAAATATTTTTTTCCATTATCTAAGAACATTTTTCCATCTTCAAAACCAGGTATATGATTTTATGAGCCTGTAGACATCTGTGCTCTCTACCCACTTATCATCTATTTTATTAAAGTGGTGTTTTTTTGTTTTTGATATTCAACTTCTTTATTTCACATTTAACTTTACATATTTACAGACTGGTACCCATCTAGGTATATCAGATTTTATCCAGCAGTTGACACGTAAAGTAGTGTTTTTCAAGTTTTTGGTTATATACTCGTACACCACACAATACATCTATGCTAAATTTTCCACAAAATCTTGAATATGTTTGTCATATCATTCATTAAATTTTGTTATGCTTACGTAAGTAATTCACATCATAGAAAATTATAAGAAACTTCGAAAAAATATACGAAATCATAGGTCTGTTCAGACCTATGATTATTGTCGACAATTATGTTCAGTGATGTGAGAATTTTGAGAAAATCAAATCAAGTGGAAGTTTCCTATACTCTTCCATGAAGCAAATATACAGGGTGTTTCAAAAGAGGGGCTCGCGGGCTCGCACGCAAGCTAGAGATTTTTTTTATTTATTTTTTTATTTCGTAGCCATGAAACAGGAGCTACTGTAGACGCTTGTGGTCTGTGTTGTAGCCTGCCCAACTGCCCATCCCGTAGTATGCCTCCCCTCTGATGGGCGAGAAGTGACACAATACTTCCCATTTAGGTGCTGGGTCAACACTAGCACACCGGAAGGTATCCCTTACAAACAATTGTAACCAAATTAAGAATACAAATTTTTGTCGGCACGGGGGATCGAACCCAGGACCTTCCGCATGGCAAGCGAGTGCTCAACCACTGAGCTAATCGCGCGCTCTCATTGTTCATATCAGCACAGGTTTAACATAGTTCTCAATGAATAAGTCATATACTCATATCAGGAAAAATTCAAGCCGTGTGATCCGATCCATAGGGGATCCGCAAACAACGGATCCATGTGTTTACATTGTTTACATTTACAAAACTTTTGAAGGTCTGCAATAGAGAATAATTAAACTTGGCAGGAAGGAATTCATACATTTGACAGAATCATTAAAGCCAACGTCGATGGTGCGTTCAATGCCCGGTTCTCGTAGGATCACCGAAGTTAGCAATTCACAGCGAGGTCAAAACTTCTCAATGCTGGCATTCCGGCCCAACTCAGGCTCGTGATATGACTAATGACCATGCAATTGAAAGAAACTGTAAACTCAAAAAAAAACAAGAATCATTAAACTTGGCAGGAGTTCAGATAATCCTTCCATCAAGACAGCTTTCATGGTGTATTGACTATTGGATGGTTCAGACAGAAAGGCGACCAACTCCTATATGTATATAATTCTGTGTCCGTGAGGTAGGTATTGATAACTAAATAACGGTGGTGAGAGGATTATATTATGGTGAGAGGTGAGAGGACCAACTCCTGAAACCCCAATTTTGAGTAAAACTCTTCACGTCTAATACAACTTTTCTGTTTATACTGATTTAGTAATTGGCATCATGGAAAATTATATAAGAAACTTCCACGCGTATTATTTTTTCGTCAATCGAAGTTCCTGTTACAATTCTTTCCAATAATCATGCCGGATCTAATTTTGTCAATGACATTGAACCACAGAGAGAGAACTAAATGTGGTCGTGCCTTACTTGTTGGACAGGTCAGCACAATTTTAATTGTTGTTGATGCGAACATTTCAACACGGCTTAGGTCTATTGATCGAACTTAACTATTTAACACATTCAGTGTTGAACTTAGCTTTAAATTTACTTTTTTCAAAAACAACCGAAAACACAAGTTTTCCATCTGCATGAGTTCTTGAGATATTTGAATGTCTGTTTATAATTGGACAGATGGGACACCCTGTATATATGTATGTGATCTTGCTAGAATTTAACTTCATACTATTTGCTAAGATACTCTTTAAAATAATTTTTTCAAATGAAATACTCTTTATTAAAGTAGTTATCATATTTGTGTTAATCACTATCGTGATATCACAACTATTTAAACTCGCTTTACTAAATCTACGCTGAAACCGGGACTTGAACCACCGACCTCCAGGTTACAAGTCCGCTGCCTTATCGATCAAGCTACTGAGGTCGGTCCTCTTTATTAAAGTACTCACCGTGGCTTAGCGTACACGGTGACCTGGGTTTGGGTTCGATCGCAAGTGGCGTAGAAAATGTCTACTCTCTAATTGGAATATTTGGATGCCCGGGGTTCACTCATACAGTCATACCTCGTGAGATTGTTTTCAACACTTGGTTACGAATAGTTCAGTGGTTAAGCACTCGCTTGCCATGCGGAAGATCCCGGGTTCGAACCCCCGCGCCGACAAAAATTTGTTTTCAACACTTGGTTACGTTTGTTTGAAAGGGATACCTTCCGGTGAGCTCGTGTTGACCCAGCAGCTAAATGGAAAGTATTGAGTCACTTCTCGCCCATAAAAGGGGAGGCATACTACGGGATGGGCAGGCTACAAGACAGACCACAAGCGTCTACAGTAACTTCTGTTTCATGGCTACGAAATAAAAAAGCTGTGGATCACTCGTCTTTAAAAAAAAGGCCGCAATGAAATCACAAAAGTTTTTTTTAACAAAAGTTAAAAAAAAACTTTTGTTTTTTACGTCAATATTAGTGAGGAAATATGCCACTGCACCAGCAGTTGAGGGTGGGGGGTTCGAGTACCAAGTTCAGCACATTTTTAATAAAGCAAGTTTGAGTACCTAATTTTTATTATTATTATTATTTATCACTTTATTAATATGGACGTATATAATAATAATAATATAATAATAATGCTTTTTCTTTGTGTTATTATGTCACAATTTTAGTGGGTAGCGCAGAATCATAGGACTTTACCACGCTAATTTACAATGTCTTGTATTATTTTTTTGCCTAAGATTCTGCCACTGGTCGCTGCTTCACATTAAAGCAGCTACTCATTTTTCCTCACGAGGTATGAGTGGACCCCGAACATCCAAGTACAGAGCAGAAAAAATCCTCCCCCGCTGGGAATCGAACCCAGGTCACCATGTGTGCAATGCCTAGCGCGCTAACTCGCTCTGCCACAGTGACTACTATATGGACGTATATACAAAACGGATAATTATAAATTAAAATACAATATAAGAAATAGTAAAACGAGAAAAAAACGAAGAAAAAATAAATAAATATTTACATAATGTCATTATGAAGGTGTCATTGCTTTTGGCAATCTCTTCCACCCAACTAATAATTGTCATATCACGATTGTTATTGACACAATTATGATAAAAAATACAATATTTTCCTTATTATTATGAGGATAAGAAAGTAATAAAATGAATGAAAAAAAGGTTGACCCAAATTGTTCAACCGCAATAATTTCGAAGCAATAATTAGCAATTCAAAATTCGTTCCAAATAACGTCCTTCGTCTATAATTTCTATTTACAGGGTGCAACAACAAGACATGCAATCAATGAAAAAAACACATGATGTTCTAGAGACCTAGGGGGGGGGGGGGGGGGGGGGGGGGTTAAGAAACTATATTTTTTTTAAAATCCTACGTGTAAATACCAACATATTTCTTTTTTCAATGTATTTAAAAGTACTTTCTGTGGAATAGGTACTTCTTATAAAGTCTCAAATCTTTTTGTACTTAATTCATAAATAAAAAATAATTAAATATTAAAAAAAACTGCTAATTTAAGATTGAAATACCACGCAATATTTTTTATTCTGAATAACGAAACAAAGTAATTGAAATTGAGATTTTACGAATTGCGCCCGGAGGAGATTACTCGCAACACACACACACATAATTTTGGACGAGAATTTTTTTGAACAAAAAATGTTTAATTTTTGTGCATTAAAATGTATCACCATCAAAACCAAGAAGGGTTTGACCTTATGACGGAAGACACGCCCATAAATACGCCACTGGTTATTCTTGCTGGTCTGGATATAATTACTCTAATTTAGATATATTAGGTATGTAGTTTTTGGTGAAAATTTCCAGACGAAAAGTTCCGCTTAAGAATCGTCATAGTCAAAACCACATTTTTATTGAGTTTGTTTTGTCAGAACTCGTATAAGTATTGGTCTCGAGAACATGTGGTTTCAGTATTTGACATACACTTTGTTACATCCTGTATAATAAAATAAAGCTGTCTGTGTGTATGTTTGTTTTTTTATATCGTTTGACTGAGAATCTTGATATTTTGCACAAAGATCCGGCTGTAACTGGAAAGAAAACCTTTCAACATCGCGTTTTCTACGGTTTCGGGGTCACAAAAAATATGCTGGTTCATTTTTTATTTATTTTATTTATTTATTTACACTTTATTTATTTTTACAAAACAATCATCAACAAGGAAAACAATAATTTAAAAAAAAACTTAGAAATATGTACAGAAATAATAATAATAATAATAATAAAGATCAATATTAATTACAATTGTTTTGTAACCCGGGGCGAAGTTAATGCCTTAGGCATTCTCTGCCACTTAACCCCGAAGTTCATTGGTGAAGAGCCACTGGCTCTTCGATGCTTATTAGTGTACAAAAACGGACTATATGACAGATAGCTTGACAACGTTGCAACGTTTCCCCTGCAATTTTGAAAAATGCACATAGCTCGTTTTTTGAGCGAACCCTTCAATTCTTCTAGGTTAGGTTATATCTTTCTAGAATTAAGTTGCACTGAGTAAGGACCAAAAATGGATTTGTGACACAAATAATTATTGTTTTTCGATTTGTCCACATTTTTTCTCGAAATTAGTCGCGACCACCTATCAACTCAGAACAAGAAAGTTTTAGGCGATGACTTGACCTTTCATTTGACATATCGACTACGAAATTCTGATGAGCCGTTCTTGGGCTACGCCGAGTAAGGACAAGAAATGGATGTGTGACGCAATTTTTTCATTAAATGTCTCTAATGTTAAGCTACACCGAAGTAGGATAGAAAATGAATGGGTGACTTGAAAACATAACCACTTTTGCACTTCATTTATTAATTTTTATACTATTTATTACACTTAGAATTGAATAGCTTTTTACTTAGTGTGTGCGAAAGAGAGTTTGTGTGTGGGTGTGGGTGGGTGGGTGTGTGTGTGTGAGAGAGAGAGAGAGTATGTAGATAATGAACAAGGCGCGTAAATCCTTCATACATCGCACTCTGCGTGTTAACAATCTCACTCCGATCATTCTCTAGGATTCCAGATCCCACTCACTCAACCAGTCTGTCCAACCTGGACAATTACAACAGAAAACAACACTGGATTCGATAGATCGTAAAAACAACATCACGAGTTTTGCTAATTATTCATTCAAGTTCAAGTGCACCTACCAGGGAGAGTTCAAGATATCGAACTTTTAGTTCTCAGTCCTCTATACTGATCGTTCGGAGTAGTTGGTCACTTAACTGCTGGAGTGTTTTCCTTTTTCGGCATCGATTCAATGATTTGGCAAAGTGTTTTTTCAACGATTTACCTAAGTGTTTTCGTATTATACGCTTGACATTCACTACTTCCTGCATTTAATTAACATTTATTTTAATTAACATTGACTTAAAGTGAGCTCTAGAACAATCGAAGTCCTTGCTCTTGTATTGAATAATCTTTTCAATCGGAAGAATTGTGTAATACCCAAGTTGTCTAGAAACTCAAGTAAAGAAAGCAGATTTGCAGATTTAAGTGCGTAAGTACTTGTTTTTTTAATTGCGGAACTGTTTTGAAATTCCCAAAGAACATTAGTTATGCTCATGTTTGACGAAACTGTTTTAATTGACTTTCTAGCTAACCATACATTGATGAACAAGAGATTCCGTTAATTTTACCCTTTATGTCACAATAATCATGAACTCTTCGGTTTGAACAGCCAACCACTGTGCGCTGAGCTTCTCATCTCTTCAAAGTTTGAAACTATTCCTATCGAAACCACAAAGTTTCGTGGGCAACTCCACTGAATAAAGAACACAATCCTGGCCAAGAATCAGAACTAACAGGAAAAGAAAAAACAAGATCAGTATATAAAATTCCAGCTGAGAAGGATCATTGAAAAAAATTCAGCAAAGTAATACAAAAAAAACCGATAAAAGCTCCCCGAGAGTTTTCCGGATTGCAACCGACAAAGAGAAAATTGCTGTGATAAACGCCAACATTCGAAACAGGATAGGCACTTAAAGAAGAAGGATTCGAGAAATAAAAAGAGACGAGAGAGGTACTTGTAAAAAAACAAACTAAACACATCAAAACTATGAGTGTCGCGAAATCTCACGGAGCCCAAAACGGGACAAACCGTCTCAAAACCATCCCAAAAGACCCCAGAGATCCCGTCAACATAGCTGACATCATCACCCCGGCCCATCCCTATGATCCCTTGCAACTGCTGGGAGAGAAGAGCTTCTCTTTACCCCGTTGCGTCCCTGTGGACGAAATCGGGACACCCATTCAGGAGTTCTTCCGAGATGCTTCTGTGCTGATCACGGGAGGCACAGGGTTCATGGGCAAGGCTCTGATCGAGAAGCTTCTGAGGTCGTGTCCTCACCTGAAGAGGATCTACCTGCTGATTCGGATCAAGAAGGGGAAGTCTGCGCAGGATCGGCTGAAGGATATTCTGGAAGATAGGGTGAGTGGCCTTTTGTCTTATGTTTCCTCAACATCAGGGTCATTCATAACAATAATAATTCCCAATCCGACCTCAGTAGCTTGATCGATAAGGCGGTGGACTTGTAACCTGGGAGGTCGGTGGTTTAACTCCCAGTTTCAGCGTAGATTTAGTAAAGCGAGTTTGAGTAGTTATGATATCACGAAAGTCATTAAGACAAATATGATAACTATTAACACTTAGACGACCGGGTGTACCACCGGTGGTACACGCACGTTCGTACGGAATGGACCGGGTGTACCACCGGTGGTACACGAATGTACTACGCCTGTGAATAGCCTAAACATCGCCGGTCCCACGGGAGAATTCACGAAAAACCATGCCGGTCGTCTAAGTGTTAACAATTCCCTGTCCGTGAGATAGGTACAGATAACTATATCACAGTGGTGAGATGATTATATGGACGCCCAGATCAAATGTCTAGGCTTCTTTCATGTCCAAGGGCTATTGAACATTGCACCTACACAGGCCATTAGGAGAAAGTTTAGATTCAAGCTCCGCATATGACCCTGATGCATCTCTAATCCAGAGATCCCGATTCCCGGCTGGAGCAGACTTTCCGCACAGAAATTTCTGTTCCCTCCGAACACGTGATGCTATCGTTTCGATGACCTTTTACCCAGCTAGGGTGGGTAGTCGGCACGATTCCCAGTGAATCGAAAAACTCCCGTTTTGACTATCTCAAATTAGGATGGTGAAACCAAATAGAATGAATTAGACAATTATATTCAGCAAGACTGTCCATTTCCTCATTGAAGGCCATGCCTTGGGTTTATAGTAGGGTTAGGTAAAATAAAACCATGCCTTGGGGTTTTTTTTTTTTTTTTTTGGAAGGTAGGAAAAAATCTTTCAAAGACACCCAGATCCATCCTAATCCGGGGTGTGGAATTTCCACCCACCAAAAACCCACCTTCTCTAAAAGCCAACCGCACTTGGAACCGAAAAATATCATTACTCCAAGCGCGGCGCTGCAGGGCACCGACTGATTTCGTTGTAGTGCCCTCCCATCTCTCACTTTTATAACTATTATCTCTCTCACCATTTTTTTGTACACTCCCTTTCTCTTTACTCGTTAACATTTCCTCCATTATATTCTCTACACTTAACACTCTCCCTAACTTTGTATGACACTGCTCTCTCTGGACCTTAAACTTCTCACACACACAAAGGTGTGAGTAGCATCATCTATTTGGGAGCAGGGTTAATAGTAGACTTAGGTAAAATACAATGAAGGCCATGCCTCGGGTTAGTAGGGCTAGGTAAAATACATTGATGGCCATGTCTATGAGGAAAAAAATACTATAATTACCTGATCATCAAAGCAAGTACTATAGGGCACCGGATTCCTACATGACCTTTTTTCAATGGGATCGAATGCATACATGACCTTTCTTGGAGGGGACCCAACTCAAACATTTTTTTCTTTCTCGCACCGAACTCGTACATAGCCTTTACAACCGAGGCATGGATCTATATGTACTTTCTAACCCTTACTTTCGACTTGCTTTCCTATTTACTACCAATAATTAAATTAACTCTATTTGCTGATGATACACTACTTTTAGTTACCATCGAGTTCCCTTTATTAGCAGATAATAACTCCAAAATTGAAGACGCTATTATCAAATTTGAAATTTGTTTAAATTCTGATAAGTTAAAGATAAAGAGCTAGTTTGTAGGCAGTGCCTGTATGACGTTGCTTAAGTTAAAGACCTAATTATATTTGTTTTATTATATCATATTTGGTGGATAGCATCGACATTACGAGAACTAATGCGAATGCATTAGATCTCCAACCAACCGACATAGTCCAATATCTATCTCGTAATGCTGCAACTGGTCGTTGACAACTCTACAACTACCCGCATTGTCCTCACGAGGCTAGGGTAGGCCCCGACATCCAAAGTACAGAGCCGAATTTTTTTGACCCCGTCGGTATTCGAACCCGGGTTACCTGAAGTGGAAGCTCAGCATGTTACCGCTAGGCCAAGTGACTACTAAAATTTAAAAAGAAACCAGAAGAGTAATGGAATCACTAAAAAAATTGATAATTAGTTTTCAGTACCAAGACAGGTTGTAGGGTTTCCAGAGCTTAAATATAAGTTTCAGCCTTAAGTTCGTGTGTCCGTCTGTCTGTCTGTAAATGAAGTATTTCGAGATGAGTATATTAAAGCTAGAGATTTGAGATTTGGTACATTGATCTCAATTAGAGAGAGGATGCGACACATTTTTTTTTTTTCAATCGGTACCTTTCGACTGTCCTTTGGCTGCGTTTGGCGGTTCTGGCTGATCGGTGCGAGATATATACAATATATAAAAAAAAACCAGTTGTATGTACATATAGTATACAATATAAAATTTAATATACATACATTAATCTTTTTTATTTTTTTGGAACCCGACTATTTACCAGTATTTTTTACGTGGTCCTAATACTTGGACTAAGAATGTGATGACACAACATTGTATAGGTATGTACCTCTATTGTACACGTGCCAATTGAAATACGAAGGCCCATTTATGTTTATTTTTAGATATATATTATGTTAGGTATAATAATTCTGTTATATTATATTTTTATTTGAATAGCTTATGTAACAACATTTTTCATATTGTTACATTATAATAATAATAGTAACACTCTTTAGTGGAAGGTAACCACCAGGCAAGGTCAAAGCATTTTCTACCACCTAACCCTTAGAGTCTTATTATTATGTGGTCACAAACTCAAATTAATGAGGAAAAATTAATGCACTGGGTGGGATTCAAACCAACGGATCCCAACGATACCTGCATTACTAGACTAGCGTGATAACCACTTGACTACCAGTGCCTATTATTATTAGTTTTAGTAGGCTATTTATTATGTATTATTATAACTTATTATTTCCGGCCCTACCCAGGCTGAGTGAGGTTAATGTGGGTAGCTAGTGCGATTCCCAGCGAATGGAGGGTAAAACCCCCGTTCTAATTCAGGACGTTATATCAAATAGAATCGTTGGTGTTAAGAAGGGCATCCAGCTGTAAAAAATGTGCCAAAACCAACCAACCTCAACCATGAGGTTAAACAACGTCGACCCTGCTTAAGCAAGATAAGACAGAAAAAGTAAAAGAAGAAGAAGAAGAAGGTTATTATTACTTATTATTATTTGAGCGTTAGAATATTGACATGGAAGGAACAGTAGTTTTTATAAGTATAATATAATAATCCTGTTCTTTATAATAAATTAATATTTGAATAGCTTATGTAATAACAATTTTCAAAATGTTACATAAGCGTCGAGCCAATTTCCAATATTCATCCGAAGGATAGACTGGCTTTTCTTCCCTTTAGAAGAAACCCGTTTGGTTTGATGTGACCTTGGCGTTAGAAAGACTTCATGCCAGAAGGAAAAACAACAAGTTTCCTGATTGAAAATTCTGGACAAACCAGATCCAAATTGGCTGAGAAAATCTTCTCGCCATAAATTATGAAAATTTCTTGGAAAACCTACGAACTGTCAATTTTCCAATGACTTGTATACTCTACTGAAATGACACTAGAACACAAAGCCACTCCTTAGTCCAGATCTAGCAACTATAACATCCAGCAACTATGACATCTAGCAACTACGAGTATAACAAGGCCTGATGGTAAAGAGAGTGATTAACTAGATAATATTAATCATATTTTTATTGGTATCTCGTCGGACTAGATCGCATTGAAATATTTCTATTTATTTTTCAATAGTGAAGATAATAATAATATAGCCTTATATATACTGCCCGATTAGGACTTTTATATCCTATTATTCCAGCAGTATAAGCCCAAGACGTATTATTATGTGGTAAAAATTCCAAATGGGAGGATAACTTGTCACGTCTCGGCTGGGTTTCAAACCCACGAACTCTGGAATCTCCGGAATTATAGAGTGCCGCCTTTACCACTGAGCTACCGGTACAGACTTCAAGAGTGAGTATTGACAAATACCTACAGAAAAAACATTGAGATATACTGTGCGAGAGTAAAGGAACTCTTTAGCCTCATTCTTGCAGGATAAACAGAGTATTGTATTGTATTTTTTTATAAGGAAAAGTGAATATACCTCAAGGATTTTATTTAAAAAATAACACAACATAATATTATAAAGTACATAACATGTACATGTTTTTTTTTTTACATAACATGTACATTAAAATTATAGATGAAATATATCCAGCGATCTATCGCTTGGTATGGTATCCCTCATACACTCGGCATTCCCTCGCTGATTGGTCCTCTCCACATGATCTTCTCATTTCGTCCCCAATCCTGTTTATCAAACTAATGATTTCAGCTGCCCAAGGACCTAGAGTTTCTTAGCCAAATAACTTTGGACTCCTAAATACCAACTAAAACCTTTCCGCCACCGTCGAAAATCTCTGAAATTATGAGAAGCCAACGTCAATGGCACTTTCTCGTAGGATCACCGAAGTTAAGCAACGTCCAGCGAGTCGGAGACTTCGTGATGCTGGCTTTTATCGGTTCAACCCAGGCTGGTTGATGTGGGTAGCATCAGGTTTGCGAATGAAGGGTAACACTCCCGTCGTGATATGACCATGCAGTTGAAACAAACTTTAAACCTAAATTAAAAAAAAAAAAAAAATCCCGGTTAAGATCTGTAAAGTGAAATCCCTCTTCTCTCAGTTTTTATTGAAAAAAATAATTCTGCGAATTTTCTAATCATCTCTGATTTAAAATATGTAATCTATTTAAAAAGAAGAAGAAAATTTTGTAAAAAATCAGCTGCGCTGTTGCAAATCAGCCTCTCTGAAATATGCCTCACCAATTAACATCTTACAAAACAGTGGTTATTCTCATGTGTTGCAGGCCATAAATATGTACTCAACTAGGTACATAGGAAAAGTGGTTCTACTTGCGTCAAGTGATTCAAATGCAAAGAACAAAATAGATCTATACAAAGAACAACGTTTTGTAGCTAGTGACGTGGAAATTATAATGATGATAGTAAGAAATAATAATATCGCCTTATTTATAATAATGAAATATACAAGTTCTCAGGAAAAATGTATAATTATACACAACTCTTGGTAAAACAAATATACATCGAAATAATTTGAAGACAGAAGACACGTGGGTTTTTTTGTTTTACATAATTATTTATTTTCAGATTATTTAGAATCACGATGTGAGATCGCATGAATTATACTCAAGCTTTACTAAATATTTTCTTGACTTGGGACTTGAACCACCGACCTCCGACAAATCCACCGCCTTATCAATCAAGCTACTGAGGTCTTTAGGGGAAGATTTGCGCGTTATCAAGTATATAATATTATTTCGTGTAGTTGTTGGAGAAAAAATTAATATATGTATAAGTACGTTTGATGTATCCATTAATAATAATAATAATAATAATAATGCTATAGTGGAAGGTAACCATCAGGTGAGGTTAATGGTTAACATGTTTTCTACCACCAAACCCTCAGAGTCTTATGAAGTCATTTAGGTACTCAAATAAATGAGGAATAATTCATACACTGGCTGGGATTCGAACCAACGGATTTCTTTACTAACTGGATTATCAGAGTAACACCTTATCCACACCGGATTAACGCCTTAACCACTTGACTACCAGTGTACACCTTTACTTCTAGTTATTCCTCGATATGTGGAAGTAACTACTCTAGTAGCGATTTTGCTTTCCAAACTTTTCTATAGAGGAGACTTTACAAAATACAGGTTTATACATATTATCAAAGCTTAAATTATATACTTATGAAAGTTATTTTTTCACAAAGCTAAAGTTCAAATACATATGTCCATAAACTTCTCAGTAAAGTTCGACCTGTTTTCTGAAAAGTAAAAAATATTTTATTTATTTAATAACAAAATAACATAATACAAAGGTATTTTTCCTAAGCTAAAGCTTCTAAGAATGCTTTGTTAAAATGAGATTTTAGGAGATAAACCAGTTTGTGCTTCAAAAATTATGAAAGAATTTAGGAATTTGATGCGATTATTATTGGCAACCATCAGTGGCGTAGCTAAACGTACATTTCGGGGGGGGGGGGGGGGTTTTGATCGGGGTCAGAAATCTCGCCTAACGTATATTCCATCTTTGCTGGAGTTTCTTGGAAATTTGTCCCCAACCCCCCCCCCCTGGCTACGCCACTGTTGGCAACCTTCCACTGATGTGTCTATTATTATTTATTATTAATTTTTCATTAATATAGAAAACAATTTGAAGATACGACTGACCTCAGTAGATTGATCAATAAGGCAGCGGACTTGTAACCTGGATTTCGGTGGTTCAAGTCCCGGTTTCAGCGTGGATTTAGTAGAGCGAGTTTGAGTTTTTGTGATAATATATCACGAAAATCATTAACACAAATTTGATAACTGTATAACTTAATTCTTTAAATTCGATGTTTCGTGAATGAATCAATGGGTTTAATGGCAGAGATTGCCTCAGGCAATAATCACGCCCTTTGTCAATATTATTCTTGTCAATAAAGAGTTATTATTGTCAGAATGAAAGTATGTAGTTCTAATTGTATCGATTGAGTGCGGTTCTAGTACAATGCCAGTTCAGATCCCAGGCATTTGAGGTTGAGGTTCTGATAACCAATATGTTATTATTTTTTAGTAGATAGTGATTTCACTCAAGTAAAGATTCTCAACTCGATAAAAATCCACTCGATTTTCACTCGGGGGGAACTGGCACTCTGTGGTTTTTATTTTCCTTATCCCATAATACTAAATAATTATTTTCTTATTATATCCTATACTAAGGAAAGTATTGTATTCGTCGAAAATTTGACCTACCCAGTTTTTCACTTCTTTATTTTTTATTGAGGAATAAGGAAAGTTCCAGTAGTGTCGCGCCGGTTTATTTTTTCGGTCATTGACGCCTTCATCTATACTTGAAGCACGGTCTACCTACCGGTGGGGTCAGTTCAAACAATTCGAAGACAGGTTCTGGCACAAACAGGCTCAGCGGGTGGACTAACACTAAAAAGATGACACATAGACTTATGCAATGTTCCTAGCTAAGCAACATCCAGCGAAGTCAGGACCGGATGTGTGACGGGTGACCATTCAAATTCGAATCTTCGTGATGCTGGCTTTTAACTGTCCTACTCAGGCTGGTTGAGGTTAATTTGAGTAGCTGCGCCCTGTTCCTGTAACACGTCGCATTTCTCACTCCGCGAATTCAATTTCTGCTCCTGAAACGCTGCACCTCGCTGGATAATGATTTACTTCAGTATGATCCTAAGAGAATCAGTGCATTCAGTTCGCCCACAACGCCAGCGTCGGAATTATTCGAAGCCAACTTCCAATAATTTCAGAGATTTTCAGGTACAAAAAATTACGACAGCATCATGAAGTCCTTATATCTCGCTGAACGTAGCTTAACTCTGGTGATTGTACGAGAATCGGTGCATTCAATGCGCCATTGACGTTGGCTTTTCATAATTTCAGATTTTCAACAAATCATACAACAACTGAAAAAGTAAAAACATGCGAAAAATGTAAACAACTTTTGCGGAGTCTATTGTAATGCAAAGTTTATTTGAGGAGTAAATAAAAATTCTTTCAGAAACCAAAAACTCCGCACAAATTGTGCAGAGTGTAGGTATATTGCGGATTACGGAGTGCAAAATTTTCTTTCAGGAACAAGACCCTGGTTTGTGCGGGACCACTGTTGGTAAATATTCCCAAAAACCTTTGTTTCTCACATGCTAATGTCAAATGATAGACTGTTTGGCAACATTGGATTTCACCTTATGAAATACAGAGTAGGTATAACCATTTTTAGTACGGTCATTTTTTTTTTTTTTTTTTTTTTTTTTTTGAACATGTTTCACAACTTGTAGTTTAGCTTTATTTATAAACATATACAGATGTGAATAGATATATAAAAATAAATGATGAAATAATAAAAATTAAATCAATAACATTTTCTCTCAATGTTTTTTTTTGTCTCTCATTCTTTCATTTGTCTCTCATTCAATATTTGTAATTTAAATTTCTACAAATGTTAATATAATGCTTTACACAATGGCTTTACATTGGTTATTTTTTTATTTTTTCGCAAACTTAATTGCCTTTTTTCTTTAAAATATCATCAGTGACATGCTTGATAGTAAAAATTTCTTCTACGTTTGGATACTGCATCAGGATCTCTAGTAGTTTCAATGCATCTTCTCTTGATCCGCAGAATGCCCATATGATCTTTTCAAATATCTTTGAGAGGATGGATCATTTTTCTTTCTTTTAAATTTATACACTTAAAATTTTGACGATGAAAACTTTGAAAATTCGACCAGGACCTGCAAGCCAGTACCGGCGCGTGCCTGGCTCGAATTGGCTTTTTTTTAAGCATGCAATCTGGTCATTTTTAGCCCCGCCTCTTTTCTGTTCGCAGCTGTTTCTCCGACTGAAGGCGGAAGTGCCCGAGTTCGAGTCCAAACTCAGTGTCGTGGGCGGGGACGTCAGTCTGCCTGACTTGGGCCTCAGTCGCGACGATCGTGCCAGCCTTGTCCAAAATGTGAACGTGGTGCTTCATGGGGCCGCCACGGTCCGATTCGACGAGTTTGTGAGGACCGCGGTAAAGATTAACATCCTGGGGGTGCGGGCCATGTTGCAACTGGCCCACGAGATGAGACACTTGAAGGTATGGTGTTTTTTTTCCTCGAGAATTTTTTTCACAACCAATTAACTTTTAACATCATCTTTGTCACAAAAGATCTATTTTAGGTCACTGTGACAAAAAGCTTTCGTAACCGACAGCACTAGATACTTATACCAATATCATGTCTGTATTCTGAGAAAAATATTTTTTTTTAACAACCATTTAACATCATCACAAAAGATCTATTTTAGGTCGCAGTGACAAAGAGCTTTCGTAGCCGACAGTACTAGATACCAATACCAACATCATGTCTGTATTCTGATAATAATAATAGTAATAATACTCTTCAGTTAGAGGTAACCACCAGGCGTGGTTAATGCTCAAAGCATTTTCTACCACCCAACCCTCAGAGTCTTATTATTATGTGGTCACAAACTAAAATTAATGAGGAAAAATTCATGCACTGGGTGGAATTTGAACCAATGGATGGATTACCAGACTAGCGCCTTAACCACTTGACCAATAGTGCACTATTCATCTAGAATTTCTTGAATGAGCATCATGTTCATGTTACGGCCTTCATAGTTTTCATGTCCATCCTCAGACCATCTATTATTATTATTATATTAACCTTTATTAGGTAAGACAAAATATACTCAGTAAAATGCAACGAAATTGTAAAGAAAAAATAAATAGATTGAACAAAAAAACAAGAACAAAAAAGAGAATAAAGCTAATGTCCTATCTATACTATACTATACCTGTGGCAATCTCTTCCACCCAATCAGTTGGATATTCATGATTTTAAAATGCCATTTCGTGGTTAAAAAATGATATACATACATATATTATACCGACCTCAGTAGCTTGATCAATAAGGCAGTGGTCTGGTAACCTGGAGGTTGGTGGTTCAAGTTCCGGTTTCAGCGGAGATTTAGTAAAGCGAGTTTGCGTGGTTGTGATGTCACGAAAGTGATGAACACAAATATGATAACTTTTAACTTAACACTTAGACGACCGGGTGTACCACCGGTGGTACACACACGTTCGTACGGAATGGACCGGGTGTACCACCGGTGGTACACAATGTCGGAGAGCCGTATTATCGCCGGTCCCACAAGAAAATTCACGAAAAACCATGCCGGTCGTCTAAGTGTTTTAACATACATATATCGATACACCATTTACTTGGTTTCCTCTGGCATTCTCTTCCACCCAACCCTCTCACCGTCTTCTCCTCCAGGCCGTTGTGCATGTTTCGACCGCCTACTCTCACTGCACCCGCTCTGAGATAGACGAGGAGCTGTACCCTCCCCCGTGCGACTACCTCAAGTTCATCAAGCAGGTCCTGTCAGAGGAGGACGAGGTGTTGCATCGCATCACGCCAGAGTAAGTATTCTACTTTCCCTATATTCTCATCTTCTTTTATTCTGTCTTATCCCGCTCAAGCAGAGTTGACTTTGTTCAACCTCATGGTTGAGGTTGATTGGTTTTGGCACATTTTTTAAGGCTGGATGCCCTTCCTAACGCGAACGATTCTATTGGATTTAACGTCCTGGATTAGGACGGGGGTTTTACCCTCCATTCGCTGGGAATCGTACTAGCTACCCACATTAACCTCACCCAGCCTGGGTACGGCCAGAAATGCCAGCCTCACGTGTTTGGATGGAACAGAATTTTCTTCGAAAAGTCTGCCCCAGCCGGGAGTTGAACTCGGGAACTCTGGACTACGGGCAGTAGCCATAAAAACATTCCCTATATTCTATAATAAGGAATTGTAGTCACTGTGGCCGAGTGAGTTAGCGCGCTAGGCATTGGACACATGGTGACCTGGGTTCGATTCCCAACGGTGTAGGATTTTTATTTTTCATCCTAGATAGGGCTGTGACTTAGCAAATCTGATTATTTTGAGGAGCTACATACGAATTTGACTTTGATTTTTAGCTAACTGTTACCTTTGAGTCACTAGTAGCTTTTGGTCTTGTCCCAATATGATAAGGAAAGTCGTGTGATGTTTACACAAGATTTTTTTAGGATAGATGGATAATAGTCTGTCCCGGTAGCTCAGTGGTAAAGGCAGCACTCTGTGTTTCATTGGTCGCGGGTTCGAAACCCAGCAGGGGCATGACAAGTTAAACTCCCATTTGGAATTTTTACCACAGAATTATACGTCTTGGGCTTACTGCTGGAATAATGGGACTCACTACTCCTAATCGGGCCAGTACAAATCAGGCGATATTATAATAATTATTAAACAAGTTGGATCAAGTTTTATTTACAAATAATGACACAGAATATACAGGGTGATTCAGAAAGTACCGTCAAACGTTAACCACATATTCTATGGGCTATTTAAGGAGGGGTCAACTCTATAAAAGAAAGTGCGCAAATGCCTCCTAACGTAGGTACACGCCCCTTAAGGTGTTTTTAAACAATCGAAATTTTCATTTTACGGCTTACCTATTTTAGATATCGCAATGTGGTAAAAAAATCACTCTCAATACAAGATAGCATCTTTCTTTTGGCACAAAATTTAACACCATTCCAATGTCAGGGGCGGTCTCAGGAGGGTCAGATGGTAGAAAAAAGGTTCTAACTTTTTAGTCGTTGCTTGTAATTGAATTTGGGTTTCACACTATTAAAACGTCTGTCATTGTCTACAAAAATGTTCTGAATAATTTTTTTCTCAAACCAACACAAACGCTTGAAAATTGAAATTGAAGACTTTAAAACCGCATTAAGTTTTGAAACCTATGCAACTAGCATACAATTTTAGAACAAAAATTTTCAGCTAATTCATTATTTAACAAAGAAATACACCTGGAATATTTGAACGTGTTTGTCAATCTTTTTGAAGGCGTATGGAGGTCTGCATTGAAGCCAGAGGAGCCCATGTGGAACATTTGCTGTAAATCTTATTTCGGCTTAAGCCCTACAATTTCGATTTTCAAGCGTTTGTGTTGGTTTGAGAAAAAAATTATTCAGAACATTTTTGTAGACAATGACAGACGTTTTAATAGGGTGGAAACCAAATTCAATTACAAGCAACGACTAAAAAGTTAGAACCTTTTTTCTACCATCTGACCCTCCTGAGACCCCCTGACATTGGAATGGTGTTAATTTTGTGCCAAAAGAAAGGTGCTATCTAGTATTGAGAGTGATTTTTTTACCACATTGCGATATCCCAAATAGGTAAGCCGTAAAATGAAAAATTTTCGATTGTTTAAAAACACCTTAAGGGGCGTGCACCTCCGTTAGGAGTCATTTGCGCACTTTCTTTTATTGAGTTGACCCTCCTTAACTAGCCCATAGAATTATGTGGTTAACGTTTGGACGGTA
This sequence comes from Bactericera cockerelli, assembly GCA_024516035.1. Taxonomy (NCBI): domain Eukaryota; kingdom Metazoa; phylum Arthropoda; class Insecta; order Hemiptera; family Triozidae; genus Bactericera; species Bactericera cockerelli. Next base: position 32,875,186 of record CM044962.1, on the reverse strand, counting down.
CTTTTCTGAATCACCCGGGTATACATAATAGAGATATTAAAATTAAGAAAACAAAACTTGATCAAGGGCGGTGCTAATGCCAACGGCATTCTCTTCCATATAATAATGCATGAAATTGAATACCGATACAAACACAGAAGTGTCCGTCATTCTCTCCACAACAGTCTATTATCCGTATATGTGCTCTATGTAGTTTATGGTGGTACGCATAGTGGTGTTGGGTAACCTTGTGGGTGTATGGGGGGGGTTACCGGTATTCTAATGGCTACCGCGCTGGGTGTTATGTGTCGGGTTTAACTCATTTGTACGGTTTTTTGTTGTTTGTGGGTTATGGGTGTTGTGTGTGAGAGGGGGGGGGGAGGTGATGTTAGGTTGGGGGGATGTTTGGGGACGGTGGGGAGGGGGTATGTTGAAGTGGGTGTTTTAATTATTTGATTTGGTTTTTGTTTTGGAGGGGATAGTGATTATTATAAATAAGAATAAGATATAGTATATATGTGATTATTATAAATAAGAATAAGATATAGTATAAATATGTGATTATTATAATAAGAATAAGATATGTATATATATGTGATTATTATAATAAGAATAGATATAGTATTATATGTGATTATTATAAATAAGAATAAGATATAGTATAAATATGTGATTATTATAAATAAGAATAGATATAGTTATATATGTGATTATTATCAAATAAGAATAAGATATAGTATATATATGTGATTATTTAATAAGATATAGTATATATAAGTGATTATTATAAATAGATATAGTATAAATATGTGATTATTATAAATAAGATAAGATATAGTATATATATGTGATTATTATAATAAGAATAGATATAGTATATATAAGTGATTATTATAAATAAGAATAAGATATAGTATATATATGTGATTATTTAATAAGAATAAGATATAGTATATATATGTGATTTTATTAATAAGATATAGTATATATAAGTGATTATTATAAATAAGATATAGTATATATAAGTGATTATTATAAATAAGATATAGTATAAATATGTGATTATTATAAATAAGAATAAGATATAGTATATATATGTGATTATTATAAATAAGAATAAGATATAGTATATATATGTGATTTTATAATAGATATAGTATATATAGGTGATTATTATAAATAAGAATAAGTATAGTACTATATGTGATTATTATCAAATAAGCACTAAGATATGTATATATAAGTGATTATTATAAATAAGATCTAGTATATATATGTGATTATTTAAATAAGAATAAGATATAGTATATATATGTGATTATTATAAATAAGAATAAGATATAGTATTTATAAGTGATTATTTATAATCAAGATATAGTATATATAAGTGATTATTATAAATAAGAATAAGATATAGTATAAATATGTGATTATTATAAATAGAATAAGATATAGTATATATATGTGATTATTATAAATAGAATAAGATATAGTATAAATATGTGATTATTATAAATAAGAATAAGATATAGTATAATATGTGATTATTATCAATAAGATAAGATATGTATATATAAGTGATTATTATAATAAGAATAAGATATAGTATATATATGTGATTATTATAAATAAGATATAGTATATATATGTGATTATTATAAATAAGAATAAGATATAGTATATATATGTGATTATTATAAATAAGAATAAGATATGTATATATATGTGATTATTATAAATAGAATAAGATATGTATATATATGTGATTATTATCAATCAGAATAAGATATAGTATATATATGTGATTATTATAAATAAGAATAAGATATAGTATATATATGTGATTATTATAATAAGATATGTATTTATAAGTGATTATTATAAATAAGATATAGTATATATATGTGATTATTTATAAAAGATAAGATATAGTATATATATGTGATTATTATAATAAGAATAAGATATAGTATATATAAGTGATTATTATAAATAGAATAAGATATAGTATATATATGTGATTATTATAATAAGAATAAGATATAGTATAAATATGTGATTATTTAAATACGAATAAGATATAGTATATATATGTGATTATTATAAATAAGAATAAGATATAGTATATATAAGTGATTATTATAAATAAGAATAAGATATAGTATATATAAGTGATTATTATAAATAAGCATAAGATATAGTATAAATATGTGATTATTAAATAAGAATAAGATACTGTATATATAGTGATTATTATAAATAAGAATAAGATATAGTATATATAGTGATTATTATAATAAGAGATAAGATATAGTATTATTAGTGATTATTTAATAAGATATAGTATATATAGTGATTATTATAATAGAATATATAGTATATATATGTGTTATATAAATAAGATCTAGTAAATATGTGATTATATAAACAAAATAAGATATAGTATATATGTGATTATTCTAATGAATGATATGTATATATGTGATTATTAATAAATAAGATATAGTATATATATGTGATTATTATAAATAGATAATATATATATGTGATTATTATAAAAGATAACTATTATATGTTTTTATAATAGAATAGATATGTATAAAGTGATTATTTAAATAAGAATGTATATATATGTATTTTAATAAAGATTGTATATATATGTGATTATTATAAATAAGATAAGTATCTATTATTGGATATTATAAATAAGAATAAGATATAGTATATTAGTGATTATTATAAAAGAATAGAATATATGTGATTATTACTAAATGAATAGTATTATATGTGTTATTATTAATAAGATTAGATATTAATTTTATTTTTTAATAAGATATATATATAATGTGATTTTATAATAAGATAAGTACTATAAGTGATTTATAATAAAATAAGATATAGTATATAAGTGATTATTATAATCAGATATAGTATATATATGTGTTATTATAAATAAGATATAGTATATATATGTGATTATTTAATAATAAATATATTATTATAGATATTTAATAAATAGATATAGTATATATATGTGATTATTATAATAATATAGTATATATTGTGATTATTATAAATAAATATAGTATATATATGGATTATTATAAATAGATAAGATATAGTATATTTATTATAATAATAAAATAAGATATAGTATAATATGTGATTATTATAAATAAGATATAGTATATATATGTGATTATTATAAATAAATATAGTATATATATGTGATTATTATAATAAGATAGTATAGTATATATATGTGATTATATAAATAAGATAAGATATAGTAATATATGTGATTATTATAATAAGATTAGTATATATATGTGATTATTATAAATAGATATAGTATATATTGTGATTTATATAATAGATATAGTATATTATGTGATTTTATAAATAAGATAAGATATATATATATATGTGATTATTATAAATAGAATAAGTATATAATATATGATTTTATAAATAGATAAGTATATATGTGATTATTATAAATAAGATAAGTATTTTATGTGTTATTATAATAAGATAGATATAGTTATCTATGTGATTATTATAAAAGAATAAATATAGTATATATATGTATTATTATAATAATAATAAGTATAGTATTATAGTGATTATTATAAATAAGATATGTATATATAGTGATTATTAAAAATAGATATATATAATATTGATTATTTAAATAAATAAGATATATATATATAGTGATTATTAAATAAGATAGATAAGTATTATAAGTGATTATTATAAATAAGAATAAGATATAGTATATATAAGTGTTATAATAATCAGATATCTATTATGTGATTATTATAATAAGATAAGTATAGTATATATATTATTTAATAAGAAATATAGTTAATATTGTTATTATAAAAAGTATAGTATTATATTTATTATAAATAAATAAGATATAGTAATATATGTATTATTAAAAAGATAATATAATAGTGATATTATAAATAAGATATAGATATTAGGATTATTATAATAATAAGTATATATATAGTGATTATTATAAATAAGATATATATTATATGTGATTTTATAAATAGAATAGATATAGTATAAATATAATGATTATTATATAGAATAAAAAATATTATGGATTAATAAATAAGAATAAATAAGTATATATAGTATTATATAAATAAGATATATATATATGATTATATAAATAAGAATAAGATATATATATATAGTGATTATTTAATAAGAATAAGATATATATTTAAGTGATATTTAAATAAATAAGTATATATAAATTATTTAAAATGATAATATATATATAATATGATTATTATAAATAAGAATAGATATATATAAATATGTTATTATTATAATAAGATATGTATATATAGTGATTATTATAATAAGAATAGATATAGTATAATATTGATTATTAAAAAGAATAAGATATAGTATAATATGTGATTATTATAATAAAAAGATATGTATATATAAGTGATTATTATAAAAAGAATAAGATATATATAGTATTATTATATAGATTTATATGTATTATTATAAATAAAATAAGATATATATAATATGTGATTATTATAAATAAGAATAAGATATAGTAATAAATGTGTTATTATAAATAGAATAGATATATATATATATGATTATTATAATAGATATATTATATATTATTATAAATAAGATATAGTATATATAAGTATTATTATAAATAAAATAAGATATATATATATATTATTATTATAATAAGAATAATATATAAAATATTTTATTATAAATAAAATAAGATATAGTATATATTGTATTACACCCCAACCACCCCCACCCCCCCCACCCCCCCCAACCCCCCCACAACCCCCCACACCACCCCCCCCACCCCCACCCCCCACCCCCACACACCCCCCAACCCACCACAAACCCCACCCCCCCCCACCACCCACCCCCAACCCCCCCAACCCCCCCCCCCCCCCACACCCCCCCCCCCCCCCCCCCCCCCCCAACCCCCACCCCCCCAAAACCCCCCCACCCACACCCCCCCCCACCCCCACCACCCCCCCCCACCACCCCCCCACACCCCCCCCCCCCAACACCACCCCCCAACCCCCCCCCCCACCCCCACACCCCCCCCCCCCCCCCCCCCCCCCCACCCACCCAACCACCACACCCCCCCCCCAACCCACCCACACCCCCCCCCCCCACCACCCCACCCCCCCACCACCCCCCCCCCACCCCCCCACCCACACCCCCCCCCCCCACCCCCCCCCCAACCCCCCCCCACCCCCCCCCCCCCCCCACACCCCACCCCCCACCACCCACCCCCAACCACCCCCCCCCCCCCCACCCCCCCCCACACCCCCCCACCCCCACCCCCCCCCCCAACCCCCCACCCCCCCCCACCCCCAAACCCCCCACCCCACCCCCCCACCCCCCACCACACCAACCCCCACCCCCACCCACCACCCCACCACCACCCCCACACCCCCCCCCACCCCACCACCCACCACCCCCCACCCCCCCCCCCCCACCCCCCACCCCCACCCCCCCCCCCACCCCCCCCCCACCACCAACCCCCCACCCACCCCCCCACACCCCACCCCCCCCCACCCACACCCACACCCCCCCCCCAACCACCCCCCACCCCCACCCCACCCCCACCCCCACCACACACCCCCCCACCCCACCCACCCCCCCCAACACCCCCCAACCCCCCACCCCCCACCACCCCCACACCCCACCCACACAACCCCCACACCCCCCACACACCCACACACCACCACACACACCCCACCCCACCCACCCACCACACCCACCCACCCCCACCCCCACACCACCCTCACACCCACCCCCACCACCCCCCCACACACCACCCCACCACCCCCCCACCCCCCCCCACACACCCACCAACCCCACCACCCCACCCACCCACCCACACCCACCACACCACACACCCCCACCCACCCCACACACCACCCCCCCACACCCACCCCCCCCCCCCACCACCCCCCACACCCACACCCCACCCACCCACCCACACCACACACCACCACACCCCCCCCACCCCACCCACACCCACCACCACACCCACCCCACACCAACCCCACCCCACCCCACCACACCACCTCACACACCCCACCCACCACACACACCCACACACACCAACACCCACCCACCCACACTACACCATACACCCACCCACCCCACCCACCAACCCCAACCCAACCACCCCACCCCCCAACACACCATCACCACACCCCCCACCACCACCCAACCCCAACACCCACCCTCACACACCACTCACACACCCACACAACCAACACACCACCCACACCCACTACACACCCCCCACACTCACCACCACACCACAACCCACCTCACCCACTACCACACCTATCAACACACCCACCTCCACTCACACTACACACACAATCAACAACCACACCCACCTACCCACACACCTATCAACAACACCACCTACCACCTCACACTACACCACACCTATCAACAACACCCACCTCCACCTCACACCACACACATATCAACAACACCCACCTCACACTACACACACCTATCAACAACACCCACCTCCACCTCACCACTACACACACCTATCAACAACACCCACCTCCACCTCACACTACACACACATATCAACAACACCCACCTCACACTACACACACCTATCAACAACACCCACCTCCACCTCACACTACACACACATATCAACAACACCCACCTCACACTACACACACCTATCAACAACACCCACCTCCACCTCACACTACACACACCTATCAACAACACCCACCTCCACCTCACACTACACACACCTATCAACAACACCCACCTCACACTACACACACCTATCAACAACACCCACCTCCACCTCACACTACACACACATATCAACAACACCCACCTCCACCTCACAATATACCACTTTTTAACAGATACTCCGCTCTACAAGAAAATACGAATTTTCATTCTCCACTGACAACCTCTGTATAGATGAGGAAACAATTGTTTTGAACAAACCAAGATCTCGACACAGAGTTAGTAAAAAAAATGATGAAACTAAAATCAGGTCACGTCAACTTAAAAATAAAAAAGATTTGCGAATTTTCCACCAAAATACTCGCGGTTTAAAAACAAAGACAAAAGAGTTTTATGTGAAACTCTTATCTGAAGATTATGACATCATTACGGTGACTGAATCCTGGCTAAGTCCTGATATAGGTTCTAATGAAATGTTTGACCCGCGCTACACAGTATATCGCAAAGATAGAGATCCTATTGCAACAGGGAAGCAAAGAGGCGGAGGTCTTATTTTTGCAATAAAAAATGACATCTCTGTTTCTCATCTTTCACGATGGGATGTTTGCAATGAACTCCTCGAAATGATGTGGTTTCAAATTAAAATCATGGGTGAACCTACTTATATCTGCGTTCTTTATATGCCTCCACATCAAGGAATTCAAAAACAAAAAGCTATGAAGTTTTTTACTGAAAAAATCTTAGACTACAACATTGTAAACAACAGCCTTCTCTTAATAGGTGACTTTAATGAACCCGATTTCTCTGATAACAATATTCAATCACCCACTCATTCTGTATCTACTCTCAGAGATTTTGTTCATTTAAATGTTCTAGAATCAGTAAACCACAATAAGAATAAAAATAACAAAATATTAGATCTTTGTTTAACGAATATTAAGGAATACTTTCGTTTAAAAAAGAAAAAAATGAGTATAGAAATTTCTATAGTTGATGGTCTCGTGAAAGAGGATGGTCATCACCCCGCCTTAGAGGTAAATCTTACATACCTACATAAAATAAAACATGTATCTAACTCAAATCACAATAAAGGTGAAAGATATTTTGCTTTTCATAGAGTAGATACAGATGTATTAAATAATAAAATTGATCAAATAGATTGGTCCTCTCTAGAAGGTTTGAATAATCCTAATGATATTCTTAAGATAATTTATGATAAGTTAACTGATGTTTTCATCCAAACTGTTCCTATGTATAAATGTAAGCAAAAAAATGTAAAATATCCAGAATGGTGGAGCACAGAAACGAAGAAAAATTATAATAAGAAAGAAAAACTAAGGAAAATAAAACATAAAACACCTGATGTGACTGCCCAATACAACCATCTGAGAAAAAGTATAAAAACTAAAATAAAATGTGACCATAAAAAATATATACAAAATCTGGTGGTTGATTTTAAATCAAATAGTAAATTGTTCTGGAAATATGTAAGAAATGAAAGAGCCAAAGGTAAAAACCAGAATTTCACTTACAAAGGCGAAGAACTCGGAACTCCAGAAAAAATAGTTGAGGCTTTCGCCACTCATTTTAATTCCTCTTTTTCAACCAGCTCCCACAACTCTCTAGAAGAGTTTTCTAATAATATAGAGGTAACAGGAAGTCTAGCGCTACCTCAGTTCACAGAACAGGAAGTGCTGGAAGAGATCTTCAGTATGAAGTCGAACAAACCCGCGGGGTTGGACGGGATTCCGCCAAAAATAATTCGTGCCTGTGGTCCATCTCTGGCTAAACCTCTTACATTGCTGTTCAACTCAAGTATCACAACGAACGTGTTTCCCGAAACTCTTAAACTTACATGCATCTCCCCAATCCCAAAAAAAGAGACAGGTTGTATCGAAGATTACAGACCCGTGGCTAACTTGAACGCCTTTGCCAAAGTATTTGAATCGCTTTTGTACAAATACCTATCTGAATTAGTCTTCGCAAATATTGAGTCAACTCAACATGGTTTTGTAGTAGGCCGCTCAACTGTCTCCAATATCACTGAGTTGGCTCAGTATATTTACCCTGCTTTACAGGAATCGAACCAAGTTGACATCCTTCTGACAGATGTGGCTAAAGGATTCGATCAGATTAGCCACGAGTCTATACTAAAAAAACTAGCTGACATAGGGTTTTCTTCATCTGTAATTATTTTTTTTCATTCGTACCTCACTAATCGTAAATTATTTGTAAATTATCAAAATCAATCCTCAAACCCGATAATACCTACATCTGGAATAGCTCAAGGCTCCAAAATATCTAGCCTATTATTTATCCTAACCTATGGAGATGTGTGTAAAAATATCAGTTCGAAAATATTACTCTATGCAGATGATTTGAAGATTTTTAGAAAAATAACTTGTCAGGAGGATTGCCTAGAACTTCAAAATGATCTCAACATTGTAAGAGAAAGACTACACAAGATCGGCCTTCATTTCCATCCCTCCAAATCTAAAAAACTTACGATCAGCAGAAAATCTTACAATGTAAACTTCATTTACAAAATGGGTGAAGACGAAATAGATCAAGTCAACTCTCACAAGGATCTAGGTATCATACTGGACAGTCAGTTCAAATTCAAAGAACATCAGGCCACTATGATTAAAACAGCCTACAAAAATTTAGGACTGATAATAAGATTCGGGAAGCACGTTCAAGACGTAGATGTACTTAGGACACTGTTCTTATCCTTGGTTCGATCGAAACTTGAGTACGGCTCAGTCATCTGGAGCCCTAGCACTCAAGTCGAATCTAAAGCAATTGAGAGAGTGCAATCCACCTTTGTTAGGTATCTATTTAAAAAGGAAAATGGTTTCTATCCAAAATACCCTCAAGCGATTTCATATACAACTCTTATAGAAATGCTTGACATACAATCCCTCTCAAAAAGGCGAGATCTCGACAGATTGATGTTGTTGTATAAGCTACTGAACAACCAGCTCTTATGTCCAAGCCTCCTCAATTGTTTGAGATTTAAAATCCAAAATCCAACACTAAGACCAAGAATGGCTGGGCTGTTTCAGGTTCCTGATCCCCAATTTACTAAACTACAAGAAGCGCCAATAACTAGAGCTATGACACTCTGCAACACACTTCAGCTGGACCATGATCACTATAATCTCTCTGGTGATCTGTTCCGGCTGGAATGTGAGCAGAGAATGTCTGTATAAAAATGTTAAAGTTAAGTCTGTATTGTTTATAATCTTTAGTTTGTATGCCTTGTTAGGACATTAGTATTGTCGTTTGGATTACTTTATAGTATTAAAGTTCTAAATGATGTTATGTCCTTAAAAAAAAAAAAAAAAACCACACTGCGCGCGCAACCTTAGTGCGCTCTTCCACTCAGCCACGGTGACTCATGCCGGACTGTCAAGAAAGTAAAAAGCGGAAGAGACTTTATTTCTGAAAAATATATATAACTATGCCCCGGGCGGTAATCGAACCACTGACCTAGAAGTTCAGGGCAAGCACGCTAAGTCAAGTTGACAAGCACGCGTTCATATTGATCACCAGGCACGGACGGTTCTAAGGAGCTGCGAAACTAAGGCACTCCCAGACGAGAAAGAGAGGATTTTCTCATGTCCTAGCTCATACACAGTGAAAATTATCACACATTTCTGGAATAATTAATGCAAAGGTAATTATTCTATTAGCTGAGAATAATTACCTTTGGGTGGAAGAGATTGCTACAGGCAATAACCCCGCCCTTTAGTGAGGACATATACGTATATAATTATATATTTTTTTTATTAATATTGTCAATTTTTATAATTACTTTTTACCATTATCTGTCTGTATACAGGGTGTCCCACCAAACTTGGACACCTCAAATTACTCGGCCCCTGAAAGAGTTTTTGAAAAATAAAAAAATCTAGGGTACATGTGCTAATTATGCGGTTTCAGTTATGAAATTTTTTTTATACAGGGTGGTTCAAAAGTCAGAAATTGAGGTGTCAACTTTCGATTTTTAAATGGATTGACCTGAATTTTATTTGATAATTTTACTTCTAAATGATTCCTGAGTACTTTTTTAAACAAAAATATTACATATAGGGTGGTTTTTTTTCGACCAATGTTTTTTCTAAATCTTGAATAACTCAAGTTCGGTTAATTTTTTCGATAACAAGAAGAGAATGTGTTTGTGTAATGAATACACGCACTTTCAATTGGCATCAAAAAATTTTATACAGGGTGGTTCACAAGTGAAATAATGACTTGATTTTTTTAAAACCAAGTTTTTTTAATTTTTTATTTAGGATTAATAATTCTCGTCTAATTTTACACATTTTTCGTTAGTCATATCGAAAAACAAAACTAAAGTGTTGTACAGGGTGAGACATAATTTTTTTGTAACACCCTGTATATGGGCAGTCAAAGAGACGCAAAATTAAATATAAAGACTAAATATGCAAGAAAAACTTTGATTTTTAATTAAACTAAAAAGTTATGGTTTTTTAACTAATATTGTCGCATGGACCACCCTGTAGATATTTTCTTAAACTATCATGTAGGTACTCTAAGTTGTATAAAATTCAACGAACACTTCGAATCATGTGGGAAAAACAAGTAAAAAACACGAATTTGAAGCCATTTTCAATTTGGTGTCCACACTGAATGATTTTAAAACTTGAAATAAAAAGTAGGTAGGTGTAGACACAAAATTGAGTATGGCTTTTTGAATTCATTTTTTTTCTTTCAGATTTGGACTCCTCGTTCAATTTTAGACAGTTTCGACTACCCATATGATGGTTTAAGAAAATATCTACAGGGTGGTCCATGCGACAATATTAGTTAAAACACCATAACTTTTTAGTTTAATTAAAAATCAAAGTTTTTCTTGCATATTTAGTCTTTATATTTAATTTTGCGTCTCTTTGACTGCCCATATACAGGGTGTTACAAAAAAATTATGTCTCACCTGTACAACACTTTAGTTTTGTTTTTCGATATGACTAACGAAAAATGTGTAAAATTAGACGAGAATTATTAATCCTAAATAAAAAATTAAAAAAACTCGGTTTTAAAAAAAATCAAGTCATTATTTCACTTGTGAACCACCCTGTATAAAATTTTTTGATGCCAATTGAAAGTGCGTGTATTCATTACACAAACACATTCTCTTCTTGTTATCGAAAAAATTAACCGAACTTGAGTTATTCAAGATTTAGAAAAAAAATTGGTCGAAAAAAAACCACCCTGTATGTAATATTTTTGTTTAAAAAAGTACTCAGGAATCATTTAGAAGTAAAATTATCAAATAAAATTCAGGTCGATCTATTTAAAAATCGAAAGTTGACACCTCAATTTCTGACTTATGAACCACCCTGTATAAAAAAAAATTCATAACTGAAACCGCATAATTAACACATGTACCCTAGATTTTTTTATTTTTCAAAAACTCTTTTAGGGGCCGATTAATTCGAGGTGTCCAAGTTTGGTGGGACACCCTGTATATGTTCTACTTACTAATAAAGAGCTTCTAAATAAATAAATAAATTATAATTGGCATTTTTTTCTAACTTTTTTTTTTACAGAGGATCTATCCTAAGCCATTTTTATTTAGCTTCTAAGATACATTTTTATTTGGCTTCCAAGCATGGTAAACAAATTCAAACTCGATACTGAAAGAGTGACTTTATAAATCCCATTTTAGTCCGGTTTATGTGGCAGCACCCCAAAACATTTTTCCCTCGTCCGCGCCTGTTGAACACATACCTGACAAGACTTCCCATACACTTATGTCAACGCAACTTTCCTTGCATCTGCAATAAGTTGCATTAAGTAGTTCCTTGCATCTGCAGTATGCAGTTGTATATCCTCACGTGATTACAGGCAGGTAGTGGAATAAATTGCATTAATGCAATGTTATTGCCGTGTTGTACGAATGCAATGTTATTGCAGTGCAATAACTGGTTCAAGAATGCATATGGTCTCGAGTTGCAAGACAAGATTCATGCTATATCAGTGGTAAGCTACTCGCTTGCCATGCAGAAGTTCTCGGGATCGATCCCCAGGTCCGACAAGAAAATGCATTCTAAATTTGGTTACAACTGTTTGTATAAGAGATACCTTACGGTGCGCTCGTGTTGACCCAGCACCTAAAATGAGAAATATTGTGTCAAGAGGGGAGGCATACTACGGGATGGGCAGGCTACAACACAGACCACAAGCGTCTACAGTAGCTACTGTTTCATGCCGCTACGACGTTGAAAATGCTGTGATCCCATCTTAAAAAAAATCAATCCAATCTTTTTTTAAACAATATTAGTGCTTTATTTGTACATCATTTCAATATAATGTTTTTAATAACAATAATCGCCTTAATTATACTGCCCGATTAAGACTACTGAAGTCCCATTATTCCAGCAGTAAGCCCAAGACATATCATATCCAGCATATCATTATGTTATAAAAATCCCAAATGGGAGGATAACTTGTCATGTCCCGGTTGGGTTTCGAACGTGACCTCTGGAAACTTTGGATTCACAGAGTGCCGCCTGTACCACTGAGCTACCGGGACAGATATATAAGTACTTAAAATGAATCGAATAATAGAATTAACTTTGCACTTCCATGTACTATCACACTAGGTATACCTTGGGAACATGGCACCTTTTTTTATGATATTTATTTACAGACAATGAGTATGTGTAAAACACTGGTAACAAAGTATGTGCATAACAATGTGCACTGGTAGTCAAGTGGTATTTTTTACAGAGGAGTCTTAACAATCAAAGTCCATGCTCCTAAGCCTGATGGCACCTTGTTTTGTGATAAAAAAATAAATTCATGAATTAATTGTTTGGATAAAAATTTATTTATTTATTTATTTCAATACACGGGTGGACCCTATACTATCTAATTATAATTGTACCCTAACTATCAAAAAATAAACTATTAAACCTAGTACTAATAAACAATTATAAATAAAGCTTTTATACCAGACGTTTTTTACTACCCATGTTCATACCTGATATATAACATAAGTATATAATAATAAATAAATAACAAATAGCTAATTAATTGATCTCTGGAGACAAGATACGGACAACAAGGTATCACCTTAAGAATATTAAGACCAGAGTCAAGGTCCTCGTCTGGAGAGCCGGTTTCATTTCTGGTCCGTTACTATACAGTAAATGTATTATTATTATTATTAATAATAATATTATTAAATGCTTTTTATTAGACACAAAAACATATACGTGCAGTACAAATAATTTTGATAAAAAATAAACAAAATGGAAACACAATATATCAACAATAAAATGGAAAGAAATATTAGATAAAGACATATTATAATATGTCCTAACTAAAGGGCGGGGTTATTGCAGCCAACCATAATTATTATTATTACTATACAAGCATAATATTATGTTTTAAATTTCCTTAGAAGTATCCAGAATACTTTGAGGAAAAATTAAATTTTTTTTTTATGAATTTATAATAACAATGACATTCTTGAATGGAAGGTCATCCTTAAAGCATTTTTTAGCATCTAACCCACACAGTCTTATTATTATGCGCTTATATTCTCAAATAAATGATCATTATATAACTAAGTATTTATAAGTAAATAAAAATGTGTTTCTTTGTGTTATGAATTTCAATCGACTTCAGTAGCTTGATCGATAAGGCAGCGGACTACAAACCAGGAGATCTAGCGTTGCTCACATTAGGGAGCTAATAGTTCTTTTCCTCACGAGGTGTGAGAGGACCCCAATATCTTCTATATATAAAACAGAAAAAAGGACTACCTACCTACCTACCTACCTATGTTTGTTTGTTTGTTTGTCCGGAGTTGTTTAGCCAAAACGGTAAGAGATAGGGAAAAATGTCTCAGAATTGACCCCCCCAAAACCACTATCGCTTTGTCCAGAAAAATTATAAAAAGTTCAAAAAGGCATTGCTGTCCAGCAGTACGGCCATGCCTTAGTAAATTTGAAATTTAGTCCCGTTGCAAAGCACGGGCAAACGGCTAGTCCAAGTACATAGCAGAAAAAATCTTGCCCTTCTTAGGATCGAACCCAGGCCACCATGTATGCAATTCGTACCGCGATATGTCACTCGACAACGGTGACTATTTGAGCCGTGTTTTTCTTTCTAACCTGGCTGGAATAAAATGAACTGAACTGGAAGCAAGTAATTTTTATTTTGGAAGAGGAAATTTTTGGGAAAGAAAAATTTTGATTCCAGTTTTTTTTATAGGTTAAGTCCATTGTTAATCTTTAAAAGTACCGAGACGCATTTTTCTTTCACGAATGTGGTGAACTGTTGAAGTTGACCTTGGAATAAAATAGAAATATTTGGAAATATCAAATCTGGAAAATAAATTATCCCAAAGAAAAATAGGCCTTTGGTTGGATTGAACTTGAAGCTATTGGAAACTACAAAGTTCTAACTGTTACGGTGTTGCTGCTACGGTGACAAAAGTAAATTTTTGGTGGGGTCTGTCAGACCCCTGTTCAACAGTTTAGGGTTAATATAAATACTCGTATTATGACAGTTGTGTCATCGTGGACATTCATAGGCAGTCAGTTGAGTTAGTGCAGGATTTATTTTTTAGGTAATTTGTGTTTAACGTCAATTTTAACTGCATGGTCATATCAAGAAAGGGGTGTTACCCTCCATTCCCTGGAAATTCACAATCCTGCTCCCCACATTAACCTCACCCAACCTGGGTCGGGATTGAATACCAGCATTACAAAGTGGTTCTTGGTTTCATCAAAAAACAATCACATTATTATTATTGAGTAAATTTCCCAAGGAAATGCCTCATATCTCAATCATTTTGTACTTATTTTGCATTTATAACCGAGTCATTATTTTGTTCATAATATCTTCGTTCGACTGATTGAATGCCAGCATTACGAAGTCTTCACCTCGCTGGACATTGCTTAACTTCGGTGATCCTACGAGGACCAGTGCATTTAAAGTGCCATCGCCCCTGTACGTGTATAGTTATAGGTATATACCACGTATATTGACGATGGTTACATAGTTATGCAACAACCAAAGCGATCCACAGTTACCTTATTAAATATAAAATTAATATATAATTATTATTTCTTAATTATATTCGTTCGAACAGTAAAATAATAATATTAATTATATTGTAACTGGATAAATAATTAAAAATACGTTTTGTACCTAACAAGAAAAACCGGTTGATATTTCCGAGATTAAAATTAGCAAAATAAATATTTCTAGGAGCTTATTCAGTTTCAGATTCAATCTCAAACGTTTAACCGGTTGTTAAATACTTAACTAGTCAATAAACCGGTAAATGACTAACATTATAGATTATGGAATACTAGATTAATAAATTGCTGTACGCAGTATAGGTATGCAAACCTGCTAGGATGCTAATATTGCTAATTCTACAGGGTGTCCAATGTCCATCTGTCCATTTTTAGAAATTTTCAGTATCCACTACAGGAGACATGCTAAGACTAAAATAATATTGGGTAATTTTTGAAAAATTAAAAGGAAAAATCCCTTGAATAATAAATTTTCACAGTTGAGATGGAGGGACAAGGTTGAGGAAGATATGAGAGAGAAAGGCTAGAGGCAAGAGGAAGCATTAAGCTGTGGCGGGGTAGAATTAGAGAAGGGCACGCCGACCCAAACATAAAATTGGGAAAAAGTGAGTGAAAGAAGCAGAAAATGAAAAATATTATTATTAATAATCATGATAGATCAAGTTTATTTACAACAAAGTAGGTGAATAGAATATTTACATAGAAATTGAAATTACTAAAACAATACTTGATCAAGGGCGGTGCTTATGCCAACGGTATTCTCTTCCAAAAATAAAGTAGACTTGAACTTATTGAAAAGGAGTAAAATGGTTCTTCACATTCACAATCACATTATTATTATTGAGTAAATTTCCCAAGGAAATACCTCATATCTCAATAATTTTGTACTTATTTTGCATTTAAATAACTGAGTCATTTATAACCGGGGTTAAGTTAAGTGGCAGATAATGCCTAAACTTCGCCCCGGTTTACAAAACAATTGTACAATTAAAAATTAATATTGATCTTTATTTTTTCATTTTGTACATAATTTTAAGATTTTTTTTTTAATTTTTCGTTATAAATTTCTTGTTGATGATTGTTTTATAAAAAAATAAAGTGTAAGTAAAGAATTCATTATTTTGTTCATAATATCTCCGTTCGACGGCATTTATCGAAAAATGATCTGAGATTATTTTAGTCCTATAATATCCCCTAGAATAATGGATTCTGATATTTTCTATAAAAAAAATACTTGGACACCCTGTATATTAGAAGAAGGAAAAATTCAGAAATGATATAATGGTAATGACAACATACATAAAAAAAAAATTCAGTCTCTCCCGGTAGCTCATGTCTGTCCCGGTAGTGATAAAGGCTTTACAATTTTTACAAGGTCTTTACAAGGAAACTAATAATTGACAAGGGTCCCCAGAACCAAGCCAAAGCTGGTCTACTCCCTGTTTATAGTCCCCCAGCCAGACTGCTGGTCTACTCCCTGTTCATATTAGTCCCCCAGCCAAACATCTACGAGTATATATTAATAGCAATAATAATAATAATAACAATAAAAAAAATATTTTACAACATCATGATCATAATAGTTACTTAGTTGCCGAAAATATTTAAAATAATCATAATGGTTGTCTACGTATATTCGAGGCCAATAGTTACTCAGGTCCCAACAGCATTCCTGAAAGTTCATCTTTGTGTTGCGGCGAAGATTTTGCTGGGATGTAATAATAATAATAAATAAAATGACAATAATAATAATGAAGGTAACCACCAGGCGAGGTTAATGCTCAAAGCACTTTCTACCACCTAAACCCTCAGAGTCTTATTATTACGTGGTCACAAACTCAATTTTGGGAGTGAAAAATCATACCCTGGGTGGGATTTGAACCAGCGGATTACTGCTCTACCTGGATGACCAGACTAGCGCCAACCACTTGACCACCGATGCACGTCTTTCCTTATTCAAGTAGTTCCTTATTTGTAATTCAGTCTGTCCATGAAACTCTCATCATTCTTCTGTAGCTCTATTGTTCCAACGCAAATAGGGAAAAGATTATAATATATTATGAGGAAAAATATTTGTCTGTAATTGTTGACTTACTGCGAATTAGAGTAACTTTTCGATAGTTGAGTTACGTAGCGTCGGAAAAATATTACGGATATACCTACCTATTGTATTGTCTTCTCTTATCGGGCCGTATTATGAAACAGGATTAGTAAATCCAAGCCAATCCTTAGATTCTATCAGTGACGTTGACCGATAGGTATTTTAAAATAAGATTTTCCGCAACAAAGACTAATATACAGCTACAAAGCACGGCTTAAGAAATGACTTCTACAGTTGTGAAGGTGATAGTTGAGGGATAGTGTCCACTAAGATTAACTAATCCTGTTTCATAATTTGGACCTTACATATGAGCACCTTTTTTTTTTAAAAAAAAATAGAAGGTAATTGTGCCCCGGAACCGCTTTCGCATTATTTCAAGGCAATTTACCTTTACATCCATGCCATTCCGGATGTAAAGCACCTAACCCCACGTAACGTAACCATCAACCTATCCCAACATTTTTTTTTTTTTTTTTTCTTCTTTCTTTTTATAAAACCTGTTGCGTCAAATTCCGGCCCAAAACGATGTATGGTAAAGTGAAGAGTAGGTTTCGGAAAATGAAAATAGGCCATGCCTCGGGCCATGACTCGGGTGCTCCCGTCAAGCCGAGTTCCTACGATGTGGGACTCGTCGAGACTCGTCCGAGGTTTGGCGAGCCCCGCGCCCTTGGAACACAAAAGTTCGCCGACGTGACTCGTACAGGCGCGTATAGGCTCGTCTGTTCCAATAATTTGTCGATAAAATATAAGTAGTTTGTCCTCAGAATTCGTCAATCTACAAATTACGTCAAATTATAATGGACGATAGTATACTCCGTCCCGACTGTTTTTTTACCTGAAAAACAATAGCATATTCGGTCCGCAACAAGAAAAATGTCATGTCAAATTTGGTCCGATGTGTCCACCCTATATACTTATCATTCTATGTACGTATGTACTTATCTGTTATGTTGGAATTCCCATGAACTGACCAAAAATTTCGATTAGTGTTATTGTTTATTTGTTTCTGTGTGTTTGTGTTTAGTTATGTGTGATATGGACCCAATTTGCTAAAAAAAAAGGTCAACGGGGAGGAGTTTGACATTTCCCATTATAATTTACATTGTTTTTTTTTTTTTGGGGTTTAACGGTGCTTTCAACTTCATGTTCATATACTATCACGACGGGGCTTTACCCTCCATTCGCAGGAATCTCACAAACCTGCTAACCACATTAACCTCACCCAACCTCACCCCACAACCTCACCTAGAATACCAGCATCATGAAGTCTTCACCTTGCTGCACGTTGCCTAACTCCGGTGATCCTACGAGAAGCGGTGCATTCTACGCGCCATCGACGTATAATATACATTGTTTTCTTCTGATCATTTCAGACTTCTAGGAAAGTGGCCCAACACGTACACCCTGACGAAAGCCCTGGCTGAAGAGCTGGTGAGGAACGAGGCCCAAGATCTCCCCCTCTCCATTTACAGACCATCCATCAGTAAGTATTTATTATCATTATTTTAATATTTATTAGCAGGACACAATATTAGTTTGGCTGGGGGACTATCAACAGGGAGTAAACCAGCAGTCTGGCTGAGGGAATATAAACAGGGAGTAGACCAGCAGTCTGGCTGAGGGACTATAAACAGGGAGTAGACCAGCAGTCTGGCTTAGGGAATATAAACAAGGAGTAAACCAGCATTGGCTTGGTTCTGGGGGCCCTCGTCAATTATTAGTCTCCTTGTAAAGACAGTGGTAGAAGTGCCGAGTCATTCCTTCACTGTCTGGCTACCATCATTCACGATGACGCCACCCTATGATGATTTTGATGATGACGTTTGTTTCACAGGGTTTTTATTTCGTAATGAAACAGGAGCTACTGTAGACGCTTGTGGTCTGCCTTGTAGTGTACCGGAAAGTATCCCTTACAAACAAGAGATTGCCAATAACATAATTATTATGTATTTATATATTTTCTATTCTTTTTTATTTTTATTGTTCCATTTTTTTCTTTGTGTAAAATAATTATTTGTATGTACATCATGTCCATTTATAACTAATAAAGTGTTGTATAATAATAATAACTATAACCAAATTTAGAATAATAAAAAAAAATTCGGCTCGTGGGATCGAACCAGGGACCTCAAGCACCGAGCTAAGTTTCTCTCCCATTGTGTTCCAGTCGTCTCCAGCTACAAGGAGCCGGTGAGGGGTTGGATCGACAACCCCTACGGACCCGTGGGTATGATTGTGGGCGTGGGCTCCGGGGTGGTTCACACCACTCTCAACGACAACGAGGCTGTGCTGGATGTGGTGCCCATTGATATGGTGGTCAATTCTCTGCTGGCGACAGCCTGGTACACGGGCAGCTCCAAGTGAGTACACTTGCATTCTGTCCCGGTAGCTCAGTGGTAAAGGCGGCACTCTGTGAATCTAGAAGTTCCAGAGTTCGTGGGTTCGAAACCCAGCCGGGACATGACAAGTTATCCTCCCATTCGGGATTTTTAACACATAATAATATGTCTTGGGCTTACTGCTGGAATAATGGGACTTATAATAGTCCTAATCAGGCAATATAAATCTTTCTCTCCCTCTCTTTCTTTCTCTCTCTCTCTATCTATCTCTCTATTGCTATTGGGGAAAAATCTCCCTTTCCTATTTTTTTCTCAAGAAACTCCTAAAAAAAGTATGCAATCCGTAATATAATATTTTCTTTTTAAAGATGAGTGTTTCATAGCTTTTTTTATTTCGTAGCCATGAAACAGGAGTTACTGTAAACGATTGTGGTCTGTGTTGTACACTGAGAAATTTTTTTATCGAGGACATTCATCCTTAAGGATAACTTACTAGCTAACAAGGATGTTAGCTAGTAAGTTATCCTTAAACGAGGATGAATCATCCTTGTTAGCTAGTAAGTTATCCTTAAGGATGAATGTCCTCGATAATTTTTTTTCTCAGTGTATCCTGCCCATTCCGTAGTATGCCTCCCCTAAAAGCTAAAATACACTGCTAATATAATTATGGACACAATACTTCCTCTTGATTGGTTCTTATTGTATACACTTGGCAATTTTGACATTTTCTACTAAAACAATTCTTAATGGATTCTCTTCAAATTTGTTCTACAAAATGTTAGAATTCCATTTTTCCTACATTCTAGATTCCACAAAAAATTCTGTATCGGCAAGTCGTTGAACTCATTTTTTGTCTTTTTTTGTCAATTTTTTTGGGTTTTCTGAAATCATCATCATATTCATCAATCCGGGGATTGGTTTATAGCTCGCCATGCTACTCTATCAGATGTCTTCCTCTTCATTTCATCATAATTATGTTTCACTTCCAGTATATTACATTATTTGGTCTATGTATCTGGATCTTGGTCTTCCTCTTCCCTGATTTCCATGCCTTCTTCCTTCGATTATTGATACCATAAAGTTGCTGTGTCTGTATAGGTGTCCTATCCACCTATGTCTTCTTTCCCCTAGCATATTCCATATTTGTCTTTTTTTTCCTATCAAGTCCAACACTCTTTCATTATACTTATTTTGTCCGTCCATTTGATCTTGTTCATCTTTTTTTTTCTAAAATATCAGAGCTAAAACATTTTTTATTCAAAAAATTATGATCTCTAAAGCACCCTTTCTTCTCCTCTTCAGTCATCAGTCCACCCAGGAATACCACAACATTTTATTAAACTATCATCTCTAAAGCACGCTTTCTTCTCTGCTTCAGTCATCAGTCCACCCAGGAATACAACAACTTTTTATTAAACTATCATCTCTAAAGCACGCTTTCTTCTCTTCTTCAGTCATCAGTCCACCCAGGAATACAACAACTTTTTATTAAACTATCATCTCTAAAGCACCGTTTCGTCTCCTCTTCAGTCATCAGTCCACCCAGGAATACAACAACTTTTTATTAAACTATCATCTCTAAAGTACCGTTTCTTCTCCTCTTCAGCCATCAGTCCACCCAGGAATACAACAACTTTTTATTAAACTATCATCTCTGAAACACCCTTTCTTCTCTACTTCAGTCGTCAGTCCACCCAAGAATACAACAACTTTTTATTAAACTATCATCAAAGCCAGCGTCGATGGCATGTTAAATACACCGGTTCCCTTCAGAACACCGAAGTTAAGCGACATCCAGCGAGGTTAAGACTTGGATGGGTGACCATTCAAATTCTAATTCTCGTGACGCTGGCTTTTCCCGGCCCCACTCAGGCTGGGTGAGGTCAATGTGAGTAGCAGGTTTGTGAGTTTCCTGCGAATGGAGGGTAAAACCCCCGTCGTGATATGACCATGGCAGTTGAAAGCGACGTTAAACCCCACTTAAAAAAAAAAACTATCATCTCTAAAGCACCCTTTCGTCTCTTCTCCAGTCACCAGTCCACCCAGGTCTACAACTTCGTGAGCTCCACCCAGAAACCCATGAAGTGGGGCTACTTCGTCAAGTCCCTGAAGAAGTCGCACCACCACTGGGCGCTCATAGACGCCCTCTGGCACGCCTCCTACACCCCCACCAAGCACCCGCTCGTCTATCTGTTCCTCAACTTCTTTCTGCACACCCTCCCGGGGCTGGTCATCGACACCGCGCTCAAGATCAAGGGGCAGCCACCCATGTGAGTATAATAATAATAATAATAAAAAAAAAGAAATAATAATAATAATAATGCTTTTTCTTTGTGTTATTATGTCACAATTTTAGTGGGTAGCGCAGAATCATAGGACTTTACCACTTTAATTTACAATATTTTGTATTATTTTTTTTGCCTAAGATTCTGCCACTGGTCGCTGGTTCACATTAAAGCCGCTACTCATTTTTCGAGGTATGAGTGGACCCCGAACATCCAAGTACAGAGCAGAAAAAATCCTCCCCCGCTGGGAATCGAACCCAGGTCACCTTGTGTGCAATGCCTAGCGCGCTAACTCGCTCTGCCACAGTGACTACTATGTGAGTATAATAGTCGGGGTTCAGTCGCAGAGAATACCTGTTTATTTATTATTATTGGACATGAAAGGAGCCTTGACATTGGATTTAGGTGTCCATAAAATCCTCTCACCACCGCGCTCAAGATCAAGGGGCAGCCACCCATGTGAGTAGAATAGTCGGGGTTCAGTCGCAGAGAATGCCTATTTATTTATTATTATAGGACAGCGACGGCCAAACAGTCGACCGCGGTCCACCGGTGGACCGCCTAACATTTTCTGGTGGACCGCAAGCAAATTTCGAAAAAAAAAGTGTCTACTAATTAAAAAAAAAGCAGAAAACTGGAAAAAAAAGTAGAAGCGGGGAAAAAATATGTACCTACATTTTAAAAAGTATAGGTAGGTAGATTGTAGGCTATACAAAGGTATGAATTTTGTTGTCTAAAGAGAAAATATATTACTATACCTACTTGTTACTAATGGGCATTACTTGAACCTGCAGGTGTGTTAAGCTTTACTTGTTACTAATGATTTCGGAAAGAAAGAGAGATTGAGAGTGTGTGTAAATTTTATTGTAACCCTTTGATAGTACCGCCGCCGGCGCCAATTCTCTCGCTTATGCTTTCTTGTCTAGTTTACTTTATTACTAATGTGTCTACTCAAGTCTACTGTTTAGTCCCGTTCCCCCTCTCAAAGTCTAAGTGCGTCTGATTATTTGACGTAATATTTTGATTTCGTCCGCGATCTTTTCTGTCTAATTTTTGGAAAGTTGTCGGTTTAATTTTTTAAAAACAACAGTTTTTAGTGTTTTTCTTTTATTGGTGTGATGTTTTAGTTTAAAATTAACTATGTTTTAGTTCAAAATTTAGTAGTAACTCATGAATTCGGTATGATCTGCCTGCGTCTTGGACATTACATGCGTAGGTATTTAGTTACTACTAAATTATAAACTTCCCCATGAAACACTGAAGTTAAGCAACGTCGCGCATGTATGGTATTTGGATGGGACCCATCCAGGTATCACCCATGTAATGCTGGCCGTCCCGGCCCCACTCAGGCTGGGTGAGGTAAATGTGAGTAGCTAGGTTTGTTTAGCCTAGCGAATGGAGGGTAAAACCCCCGTCGTGATATGACCATAGCAGTTGAAAGCGACGTGTAGCTCAAATAAATAATAAAATTATAAACTAAAACATAGTAAACAACACACCAATAAAAGAAAAACACTAGAAACTGTTGTGATTTAAAAAACATCAATTACCTACACATGGTAGTAGGTACTTAGGTACCTACCTACTTATTATTCCCTAATGAAGTTTTAGGTTCAGTTTTTTATTTCTTCAGTTTAATAAAAGTATGAATGTGAATATTTCTAAAATGGACGCTAAGAAAGCCAAGAATTATCATTTTAATAGAGAATGGCAAAATGAGTTTTTGTTTCACATGGTAAAGGACAAGTGTGTTTGTCTTATTTGTAATTCTACTGTTGCCCTGCCAAAGAAAGGCAATGTTGAGAGACATTTTAGATCCATGCACAAAGGATTTAATGACGAGTTTCCTTTGGGGAGCGAGATAAGAAAAGTGAAAGTTGAAGAAATGATGAGAAGCACTTCCACACAACAATTGTTTTTCACAAGAGAAAATTCAAAAACTAAGAATGCAACTTTGGCTTCCTTTAAAGTTGCTGAGATTTTGATGAAGAACAAGAAATCTTTTGAGGATGGTGAGCTTGTTAAAGAAGCTTTTGTGAAAGCCGGTGAAGTATTATTTGCAGATTTTAAAAATAAATCAGAAATTATGTCCGCAATAAAAGATGTTCCTCTCTCTCGAAACACTATCATGAGAAGATCAGAAATGATAGGTAAGGACTTAGACGACCTCTTAAAATCTGATTTGAATAGAGCTCAATACTTGTCATTACAATTTGACGAATCAACAGATTTCACCGATATAGCACAGTTGTGTGTTTTTGTCAAGATGGTTTTTCCCGACATGACTTCTAAAGAAGAGTTTCTGACTCTTATTCCTCTCAAAGATCAAACCAGAGGTCAAGATATTTATGACGCTTTCAAGGAATATGTAAACATACATAAGTTTCCAGTTCATAAATTAGTTTCTATGACAACGGACGGAGCACCAGCTATGGTTGGAAGACATGCGGGATTTGTGGCATTATGCAAAGAAGACGAAGAAATGCCCACTTTCACTTCCTATCATTGCATCATACACCAGCAAGTTTTGACATCCAAAATATTGGACTCCAATGATGTTATGACCCCAGCTTTCAAGATTGTGAACTCAATCAGATCGAGAAGTTTAAGACGACGACAATTTCGACTTTTACTGGAAGAATGTGGTGCTCAAAATGGAGACTTATTGTTACACACGGATGTTCGTTGGCTTAGCCGTGCAAAGTTTCTAAAAAGATTTAGATCTCTTCTACCTAATATTAAAGAGTTTCTGACTGGAAGAAAAGAAGATTGGCCTCAGCTGGAGGATGAGTCATGGCTGATGAAGCTCGCATTTCTGTGTGACGTTACTGAATTGTTGAACGTGTTAAATTTAAATTTACAAGGTAAAAATAAAACCCTCATGGAAATGATTAGTTTGGTCAATCACTTCACGGAAAAGATCAATCATCTGGCTGCACAATTAAGAAGTAAAAATTTCAATGGCTTCGAGTGTTTGTTAAAGGAAAGTGAAAATGTGGACGTTGAAAATATTGATTGGAACCGCTTTGCTGATCAACTTGTTGACCTATCCATGGAGTTTGAAAATCGCTTCAATGATTTTAAACAGCTTGAAAACATTTTAATCTACTTGGCAAATCCGTTCAAGGAAATACAAGTTGATGAAGTCAATGTTCTTGCACAGAAAATATCGTCATTGGTGGACGGAGAAGATAGTGAAATAGAAGATGAAATTCTCAAAATAAGGTGTGATTTACATTTGAAAGCACAAGCTACAGTCAACAATTGTTGCGAGTACTGGAACTTCTTGGCAGAAGAGAAATACCCTTACCTCAGAAAGCTATGTATGTACATAACAGCTTTCTTTGGTAGCACTTATCTTTGTGAAGCGACATTTTCGACGATGAATTCCGTCAAAACCAAGTTCAGGAACAAGATCACTGATGCCCACTTACTAGACTGCATCAGAATTGCTGTCACCTCGTATGAAGTAGACCACAAGAAGTTGACAGATGGTCTCCAATGTCAAAAGAAATGAAGGAGGAGGAGAATGGTAAGCAATATTTTTCCAATTTTTTTTCACAGTGCATGAGTGGGGAGGGGCGGGGGGGGCTAGTGTGGTGGACCGCCAGTAATTTTAAAAATATCAAAGTAGACCGCATGCTAAAAAGGTTGGCCACCCCTGTTATAGGACATGAAAGGAGCCTAGACATTGGATTTGGGCGTCCATAAAATCCTCTCAACACCGTGATTTAGGTATCAATACCTATCTTAGCATTTCAATATACATTTCCATATAAATACATCTCAATACCTGAGGCATTTCAATATAAAAATGCCTAAGGCATTGACTTTTCCCCGAATTACAAAACAATTGTGAATAAAAATTAATAATGATCTATAATTTTTTGTGTAGGTTTTTTTTTAATTTACTGTTGATTGTTTTGTATAAAAAGTAGAGTGTAAATAACAATATTAATTGATGTGTTTATGTATGTTTTCGTGAAATAAATGCCATAATAAAACTGGAAGAATCAAGTCAGATTTTCGTCTAGCTTTCTAGAATATAGTTTTCTTTGACTATCTCCTAACTAAAGAGCCGGGTTATTGCCTTTGGCAATCTCTTCCACACAACCCTGTTGAAAATGACCATATGACAGTTGAAACGTTAAACCCAAATTAAGAAAGTGTCAATTTTAGTAAATGTATATCAATCCTCAGGCTGGGTAAGATACAACAAGCTGGTAAGATCCACACAACCCTGTTGAACATGACTATATGCAGTCGAAACGTTAAACCCAAATTAAGAAAGTGTTAATTTTAGTAAATATATATGTCCCTCCTCAGGCTGGGTAAGATCTACAACAAGCTGAACCGGGCGAGCCGCACCCTCGCCTATTTCTCCCTGCGGGAGTGGGCGTGGTCAGACCGCAATGTCCGCACCCTGTGGTCCCGCCTGAGCCCACGCGACCAGGAGCTGTTCTTCTTCCACATGGGGGATATGAACTGGGACCACTACACCACGACGCTGGCGCTCGGCATCCGGGTCTATCTGATCAAGGATCCGATCGAGACTCTGCCGGCGGCTCGGGTGAAGCACATCAGGTGGGTGGGCGGGCACTGGTGGTCAAGTGGTTAAGTTATTATTAATAATAATAATAATACTCTTTAGTGGAAAATAACCACCTTACCCTCAGAGTCTTATTATTATGTGGTCACAAACTCAAATTAATGAGGAAAAATTCGTGCACTGGGTGGTATTTGAACCAACGGATCCCTACGCTACGCGTTAAGTTATTATATTTGTGTTAATCACTTTCGTGATATCACAACTACTGATTAAAATAGAGAGGTTAGTTGATAGCATGGATATTCAGAACTATTACCTGCTGATGAGAGCAAATAAGCTCGAAACAGCTGTCCCGGTATGATGTTCTGATATTCATGTACATCTAATACAACTTCTGACTTTTCTGTTTATACTGACTCAAACTCGCTTTACTAAATCTACGCTGAAACCAGGACTTGAACTACCGACCTCCAAGTTACTAGTCCGCCGCTTTATCGATCAAGCTACAGAGGTCGGATGGTAATCAAGTGGTTAACGCGCTAGTCTGGTAATCCAGGTAGCGTAGGGATCCGTTGGTTTGAATTTCACCTAGTGCATGAATTTTCCCTCATTCATTTGAGTTTGTGATCTCATAATAGTAAGAGTCTGAGCGTTAGGTGGTATAGAAATGCTTTAAGCGTTAATCTCGCTTGGTGGTTACCTTCCACTAAAGAGTGATATTATGTTACAAAGAGTGTTATTACTGGCGCAGATTTTTCATTGTTGTCAAACTGATTTATTTTAATTTTAACATAAGTGAATAGCATCCGACCAAAGGTAACATTTCCGCCAAATCGAAACTTACAGGATTATTATTATTATTTTTTTTTTTTATAAATCCTATTTGGATCACCCTATTTCAAATTCATCTACGCATTTGGAAAAGATACTTTTTGCTCTAGTGAAATACAAGATACTCTTAAGTATACCTATTTCACTGAATGAAAATAAAAAAAATACAATACTTTACCGATTTTTAGTATTAGAAATTAATTTGAAGTAAAAAAATATGAACAAAAACCAATATAATTTTCCATCCACATTTCAGACTCCGGGTGGCTCACAAAGTTCTCAAGTTCTCCTGTCAGCTCATCTTCTTCTTCTT
This sequence comes from Bactericera cockerelli, assembly GCA_024516035.1. Taxonomy (NCBI): domain Eukaryota; kingdom Metazoa; phylum Arthropoda; class Insecta; order Hemiptera; family Triozidae; genus Bactericera; species Bactericera cockerelli. The sequence goes on along the minus strand of CM044962.1, from coordinate 32,846,941 downwards.
GGTCTCCTGGGCTCTCTCAACTTTGTTCGCCAACCACTGGAGTCGAACCCTGATCTTCGGCTCACTCGTCGCCGTCCATCTGCTGACCATGCTCAAGTCTAAACTCATGCGGTCCAGATCGAAAGAAGAAAGCGATTGAGCCAGATTAATTTACAAATCATGCCCGGAATGTGGAGGTGGTCCGCACGACACATCCCACTTGTTCTCTTGTCCATCGAAACCCACGCCATTGACACCTTTAGACCTTTGGCTTCATCCCATCCAGGTGGCAACCTTCCTTCAGCTTCCATTAGAGGATGATGGGTCTGCATGACAATGTTCAGTCCACCGCTGCTGCTACTACAACAACAACAACAATTTACAAATCTGTTCTGTAGTCTAATATTCTGTTGTGTAATGTCTGTTGTGTAATGTTCTGTTGTGTTATGTTCTGTAGTGTAATGTTATGTAGGTAGTGTAAGGTTCTGTAATAATAATAATAATAATAATAACGCTTTATTTATACTGCCCGATTAGGACTATTAAGTCCCATTATTCCAGCAGTAAGCCCAAGATTTATTATTGTGTGGTAAAAATCTCGAAATGGGAGGATAACTTGTCTTGTCCTGGCTGGATTTCGAACCCGCATCCTCTGGAATCTCTGGATTCACACAGAGCCGCCTTTACCACTGAGCTACCGGGACAGACAGTAGTGTAATGACTGTAGTGTAATACCTAGACTTCGTTCTAGAAAGCTTTCTCACTCTCATAATGCCCTGATAATTCTGGCCCTACACAGGCTGGGCGAGGTTATGGTGAGTAGCTGATATTCCCAGCAAACGGAGGGCAAAACCCTTGACTGTCTCAAGTCAGGACCTTGAAACCAAATAGAATCAATGAACATGAAAGAGGATCCTAGACATTGGATCTGGGCGCCCATATAATGCTCTCACTACCCTGATATAGGTATTTGTCCCTAGCTCACTGACACTGAATTATTATTATTATTAACTCTCATAGTAAATTGACTGTAAGAATTCTCTTGTGATCAAATTATACTTGATATTATTGAAAATTGACTCTAAGAATTCACTAGTAATCGAATTGCACTTGATATGATTGAAAGTTAATTGTAAGAAGTGACTAGTGATTGAATTACACTTGATATGATTGAAAAATTACTGTAGTAGTGTGCGATGGGTCTAGTATTGAACTGATAAATTTTCCAAAATTTCTATTGATCGAGTTGAAAATGAAATGAATCAATTTTGATTTCTTTACTGTCTTGTGATATAATTTCAATTCAAACAATTGGAAATTATATTTAAAAAGAATATTGCCTACAATGCCTACCAATTTATTTTTTCAAGTACTAACTTAGAATATTTGTTGGACTCCAGAAGCTAAAATGCTTGCTAAGCAATGGTTTCTCTATGTTACTTACTTGAAGCTAAGTTCGATGTTATTAACTAACATTCCTGCGTTAACTTACATTTGATGAATTGATTGACAATTTTTTTTCCTTTGTATGAAATGGATTTTATAACTTTATTAACTTAAATATATGTATGTATAATTTATTTAATTTTTTTACAATATTAGAAATAAAAAATCTCTTCCATTATGTATGTATAGAACGTAGAATAGTTCAGTTTCATTTATTTATTATCTATACTTAGATATGTACAATTTATTATGTATAGTTGTATACTTTTTTTTTTTTTTTTTATTAAGAGGACAAACAGGCAACAGTATAAAATTAAGAAAAGAAAGAAAGAAAAGAAAAAAAAAAAAAAAACAAATGACAAAATAAATATATAACAAAAAAAGAAAATAACAATAATGTAATACCTAAAGGGCGGGGTTATTGCCTGTGACAATCTCTTCCACCCAACCTCTTATACTCTACTCTAGTGATGTAACTATAATAATTATGTGTAGATAAATACATATAAGGATATCTAGACACACAATTAAGTCCCCAGCATAATTCTTTTTTAATAATAATATCGCCTTATTTATAGTGCCCGGCGCTCAGGACAATTTAAGTCCCACTATTCCAGCAGTAAGCCCAAGACATATTCTGTGGTAAAAATGCACTTTCTACTCTCCAAATCTCCGAATCTCCGTTTCAACCGTCGCACTCTGATTGCTCATTGCGTTCAAATTAAGTGCGTTGTGCGATAGTAGAAAAAGAGATTCAGGGATTTGGAAGGTGAAAAGTGTTCCTAATGAGCTCCAGCTTAACTCTATGACTGTATGTCATTGGTAGGTATATGTACATATGTATACAACGTTCATAAATCAATTATAATTATTAAAGTTGTAGTATAATTATTATAGTATTACAGTAGCCTGGCTAGGGGACTATAAACAGGGAGTAGACTAGCATTGGCTTGGTTCTGGGGGCCCTTGTCAATCATTAGCCTCCTTGTAAAGACAGTGGTAGAAATGCTGGGTCATTCCTCCACTGTCTGGCTACCATCATTCACGATGACGCCACCCTTTGATGATACGGTGATAGTAGTATTTTTGATAACATAATAGTACATCGAATTGAATGTGTAAAATTAATACTACTTGAGTTTGTTGTGATAAGAATATTAAAAGAAAAGCAAATGGAGGTAGACAAAGCAAAGGTCTGAATATTTTTATTTTTTCAAACCGACAAAAAAATTGAATATAAATCTGGTCTGCATGGGGGTTCGAATATTCGGGGGTTACATAAATTCGAGCCTGTGTCTCTCCACCCCTGTACACTAACTGCGCCTCACCTGAAACTAATTAGCCACAGTCATAAATGAGTCAGCGTTTTAGTATACATACACTTAGGTTTTTTTTTCCTAACATGAGTGTTTCACAGATTTTTTTATTTCGTAGCCATAAAACAGGAGATACTGTAGCTTGTGGTCTGTGTTGTAGCCTGCCCATGCCCTCCCCTCTGATGGGCGAGAAGTGACACAATACTTCCCATTTAGGTGCCGGGTCAACACGAGCGCACCGGAAGGTATCTACTCGTATGTTAATAAAATTGTTATGAATTTTATTTATTTAATACATGACAGTTAAAATGGTTCAAATATATATAACAATGACAGTTTGCAAAATTAATAATATTCTAACTGAACTTATGCTAGTTTCTTTTGGCTCTCGTTATCACAACACCAAGGGACACACCCGTATGGTATGGTCCTTGGTCCATCCCTTGAACCCGTGAGTGTATCCCCTGGTAGCGTGATAGTATGGATAAGTCACGCACACTTCGGTGCAGATATTTGATGTTGTGGCGGTTTCCACAGTAGGACAATAGTTTCCACAGTAGGATAATAGTTTCCACAGTAGGAGAATAGTTTCCATGCACAGTAGGATAATAGTTTCCACAGTAGGAGAATAGTTTCCACATTAGGACGGTTTCCACAGGTAATAACCCCGCACTTTAGGTAAGACATCTTTAGCTTTATTCTTTGTTGACGTTGAAGTTTAGCAACGTCCAACGAGGCTAGGACATGGATGGGTGACCTTCTAATTCGAACCCTCGTAATGCTGGCTGTTCCAGGACACATTCAGGCTGGATGAGGTTAATTTGAGTAGCTGATTTTTTAGTTTCAAGCAAATCGAGGGTTGAAAAACATCGGTTGATGGTCCTTGATCCGACCAGTGAAAACGTACAATGAAGGATAGCCTTATTTACTGACAGAGACTCTGCAAGAGTTTTTTGTTTTACATAATATTAATACCTACTTACTTACTTTCCGTGTCCATGAGTGTTGTCATGGTGGTGGAAGGATTGATGGGGTATTAACCCCTGTGGACGCCCGGGAGCAATTTTCTGGGCTCCTTCCATGTCCTGTGTGTGGTCTATTGTGTGGTGTTTATGCAAATAAATTTCACTTTTAAAACTATTCTTAAATTTGGATAATATTATTATTAAAATTATAAAAAGCTTTCATTTCAGAGCCTGTCATACAATGGTGTCAGACAGAAGTGTACTTGTAGGAGGTGCGTGCGTTTTCTTAATCCTTAGTTTCGTGGGAGACTATAACTGCAGTAAGACATCAGGTAAGTCAGAATCCCTGCAATCCCTGCAACTTTCAGCAATTGCCTGATATTTTCCTGTGAAAACGACAGATTCATCATAATACCTATCATAATACACATCTGCTCCAACAATGATCTAAAACATATTTTTACTTAAATCTATAAAAACGTCTATCCCGGTAGCTCAGTGGTAAAGGCGGCACTCTTTGAATCCAAAGATTCTAGAGGTCGTTGGTTCGACACCCAGCCGGGACGTGACAAGTTATCCTCCCATTTGGGATTTTTACCACATAATAATACGTCGTGGGCTAAATGCTGGAATTATAGGGCTTAATAGTCCTAATCGAGCAATATAAATCTTTCTCTCCCTCTTTTTCTTTCTCTCTCTCTCTCCCTTTCTCTCTCTCTCTCTCTCTATCTCTCTATCGCTATTGGGGAAAAATCTCCCCTTCCCATTTTTTTCTCAAGAAACTCCTAAAAAAAGTATGCAATCCGTAATATAATATATTCTTTTTAAAGATGAGTGTTTCACAGCTTTTTTATTTCGTAGCCACGAAACAGGAGTTCCTGTAAACGATTGTGGTCTGTGTTGTACACTGAGATTTTTTTTTATGGAGGACATTCATCCTTGGATAACTTACTAGCTAACAAGGATGTTAGCTAGTAAGTTATCCTTAAACGAGGATGAATCATCCTTGTTAGCTAGTAAGTTATCCTTAAGGATGAATGGCCTCGATATTTTTTTTTCTCAGTGTATCCTGCCCATTCCGTAGTATGCCTGATGGGCGAGAAGTGAAACAATATTTTCCATTTGTGCTGGGTCAACACGAGCGCACCGGAAGGTATTCCTTACAAACAACTGTATCCAAATTTTGAATACAAATGTTTGTCGGCGTTCAAACCCGGGACCTTCTGCATGGCAAGCGAGTGCTTAATTACTGAACTATTCGAGCGCTCTACTTGTACAGTTTAAACCTGGCTGGGTGACGTTGAACAAACAGGGAGAAGACCAGTGTCTCGCTAGAGAACTATACACATAGAACGGACTACCCAACCTTTACAAACCAGGTTAGCAAATATTTGTTCAGAACTAGCCAATTTTTCTCTTGAGTTAGCTAGATACCATCGTCAAAGCTAGTGACAGTAACATAACCACACATTTCTTTATTGCAGAGGTAAAAAATCAGAAAAAAACAAAAGTGTCCTGCTGGCCATTTACACGCAAATCGAAGGTTCCTCCGATTCAACCAACAAAAGACGAAACACAAGAGAAAGAACTGGTTCTCGTGAGACCCCTCCGGAAAAGTGAACCGTCTCAAAAGTTCGAATCGACTCAAAAATTCCCCGAATTCGGATGCGAATTTGAAGACAAAAACTATTTTGTCAGTACCAGTTCGATGTTTGAGCCCGTGTTTGGGAAAGAAGTTCAGCCTATGCAATTTGACAATGTTGATAATTTTACAGTTCTTAAAGCAGAAATTGATCAAGAATATACGCGTGTGATGAAGGATGAGATCTATACAGACCTTCCAATGATGCTTGAGTAAGATCAACTTTCCTTATAAGTATTAATATTAGAAGGATAATGTCTTTGTCCATAGCTCAGTGGTTTAGCACTCGTTTGCCACGCGGAAGGTCCCGGGTTTGAACCCTCGCGCCGAAAATTTTATTCAAAATTTTGTTACAGAGCCACCTTCCTGCATGGGAAGTATTGTGTCACCTCTCGCCCATCAGAGGGGAGGCATACTACGGGATGGGCAGACCACAAGCGTCTAAAATAGCTCCTGTTTCATGGCTACAAAAAAAAGACTGTGAAACACTCACCTTTAAAAAAAAATCCTAGATATTTTTGGGAGGTGGAGGGGCGATTTAACGTCGCTTTTAACTGCACGGTCATAATTATCACGACGGAGGTGTTACCCTCCATTGGCAAGAAACTCACAAACCTCCTACCCACGTTAACCTCTTGTGAACTCCTTATAATAATAATAGTGTTCGTGAGCTGGGCACCTATATCATGGTGGTGAGGGAATTATAACGACGCCCGGATCCAATGTCGCGGATCCTCTTCATGTTCATTGATTCTATTTGGTTTAAAACGTCCTGATTTGAGATTGTCAACAGGATTTTACCCTCCATTCGCTGGAAATCGTACCTGCTACGCACATTAACTGCTGGAGTAAAAGGACACTTCAATCTTACCTCGGCAGTATAAACAAGGTATATTCTATTATATTACCTCGCTCAGCCTCGGTAGTGCCGAAAAGGCCAGCCTCACGTGTTTGGAGAGGAAAGACCCTCTTCATTACTCATACCCGTAGTCCAGAGATCCTGAGTTCGATTCCCGGTTGGAGCAAACTTTTCGCTTAAAAACATTCTGTTCCTTCTGGTTATGTGAGGCTGGCAATTCCGGCTGGGTGAGGTTAATGTGGGTAGCTGGTACGACTCCCAGCGAATGGAGGGTAAAACCCCCGTCTTGTCTCGGGGAACAAGACCCTTCGACGTGTGGAGCTTCCCTTGCGGGATGTACCTGGCACTTAAGCCTCGACCGTCCACACGGCAGACAATGGTACGCTTGTCTCGAATGTTTTTGGGTCGTCAGAAGCCGCCCCGCCAGAGTGACGGGGCGACGGTCAACAAAATCTCCCTACTTCGGGACGGCTCGGGCTTTACACTCATCCAGCGGAGCCCTACTTAATTCAGACCCCACTTAACGGATGAGTGTGCTCTGGCCGCCTCTGGGAAGTGGTGTGTATGGGAGCTATCCCTCCAGTGGCCGCATTGACGCCCTCCCAGCATTGACAAGAGGGGGTATACGACCACAAGCGTTTGCAGAGTACAGCTGCAGCTTTTTCAGGTTGACCTGAGTTCTTCGCCAGGTTGGCTGAACTCCTCAAGCAGCCTCCAAGCTTGGCAGCAATCGGGGATCTGGCTGAGGACGATCTCTGCATCGTCTTCCAGCATCAGGACACTTCTCAGCCTCGACCTGACTCCCGCATATGATGGACATATCAGTATGCGGTGGGGTATCGTGTCTGATCGCCCACAATCGAGACACGATCCATCCTCGTCAGGGAGGCTGAGTATCCTCGTCCTGTAGTCTCCGCAGCCTTCAAAGTGTCCAGTCAGGGTCCTGGTGATTCGACGTGATAATGGAAGCTTCCGCTGGAGTCGTCTCGCGATGTTCGGGAAGAACTCGCGAGTGAGCAGTCCAGTTGAAGAAGCCTCCCACGCCGTTTGCCAGTCCTCCAACGTGATCCGGCGGAGTTCGCTCGTCAGCAGCGTCCGATTGCGTGTGGTGAGTTCTACTCCAAGGTGCATCACGGCGGGTCTTCCCAGCAGCATGATACATTCCCGGGCTCGAACCTCACTCACGACCGAGGGAAGAGGTGGCTCTCCTGCCAAAACCTGGGTGGCAGCATGGCTGACAGTCCTGCCTGAAGCGCTGATTGTAATGGTACAATAGCGCTGGGCAGTGAGCAGCTTGCTCCGCATCTGGCCGGGTGTCGAAGCGGCTTGGCCCCACACAGACGCAGCATAGGTGACCTTGGGGACGATGGCCCCCCTATATATGGTGCTGAGCGCCACGGGTCGGTCTCTCCAGTTGAGGTGAAAGAATCTCCTCAGTGAAGAGAAGTTCCGCATGGCAGCACCCGTCTGCGTCTTGACGTGAGAGTGAAACGTCCGCTTCTCGTCCCAGATGACTCCCAGGTATGACACCTCCGTCGCTCTGCCAATCCTTTCGCCCTGGATGAGGATACGCGGGCTGGTGTACCGGTGGAAGGTCCCACGGAACATGACGTACTTGCACTTCTCGGAGGAGACCGTGAGCTGGTTGAGATCCAGCCACGCTCCGAGAATTGCAGTTGCGCCTTCCGCTTTCCTCTCCAGGTCCGCCCGTGATCTGCCCTGGATGGTGAGGGCAATGTCATCAGCGTATCCGATGGAGTGGACGCCGTCCGGCCATGTGGAGTCCAAGAGGTCGCCCACAACCAGGTTCCAGCAGTCCGGCCCCAAGATGGATCCTTGGGGGCAGCCCTTGGTCGCCTGCTTGCGGACACAGACCCCTTCCGCCGTTAGTTGCACTTGTCTCTCGTTAAAGTAACTTGAGAACAAGCTTACCAACTTCGGGGGAATCTGCTTCTCCTGCAGCCGCTGGATGACTCTCGGCCAACGCACGTTGTCGAAGGCTCCGCGGATATCTACGAAGAGGGTCAGCAGATAAGGCTCCGTGCACTCGTCAATGAGCGAGTTCAGTCGCTCCATGGCCTTCACGGTTCCCGAACCGAGCGTGAACCCATACTGGTTCGGGGGTGAAATAGGGCCAGGAGAAGCGGAGTGCAACAGCGCCTTCATCATCCTCTCCAGCACCTTGGAGAACTCTGTCAGCAGGGTCAGCGGCCGGTAGGACTTGAGGAGACTGGGGTCCTTGTCGGGTCCCTTGGGGATGTGCCTCAGGTTCCCGATCTTCCAGGCGTTGGGGAAGTAGCCGTGGTCAAGGCAGAGGTTGGCGATCTCGGTGAAGACCTGCTCGATGGAATTGCAGGTCTTCTTGATCGCCATTCCAGGGATGTCGTCAAGGCCTGGTGCTTTCTGCGACTTGATCGCCTTGATGGCTCTCCTGGTCATCACCACATTGAAGCTGGGTGCTGCATCAGCTTGCTGTGGGACGGGGAGATCCGGCGCGGTGTCGTCGCTGGGCACCAGACCATCCAGGTACGCCTTCAGAGTGGACTCGATGGTGGTGGGGGCGTCCAAGGAGTTGTTGGCTAATGCTGCCAACATCCGGCGGGAGGTGAACTTCCTCGCCGACACTCTGTATAGCATACCGAATGGCTTCTCCGCGAGGTCCTCGAAGGCGCATCGCTCGTAGGATGACTGACGAGCGGTGTGGATCGCCTTCTTATACTCCGCGAAGTGGGTCTGCCAGACGGTCCTCCTGGTCTCCCTGATGACGGGGTCCCTGGTCCTCTGGAACAGGCGTCTGAGGATGGTAGCACGCCTCTTCATCTGTTCCAGTCGCCTGGACCACCAGATGGTGCGCTTGTACTTGGGGGGGCGGCAGGCTCGGAGGACTTCTTCGCATGACTGTTGGTAGATAAGAGTAATCTCCTCGGTCATGCGGTCTATCCTCCGTACTGGGTCCTCAGGAAGGGGGGTGCTGGGGCCTCGGCTCAGCCTTGACTCCACGCAGCGCTGGAACCTTCTCCAGTTCGCGTCTCTGAGGTTGTATCTCCGGGATGGGCTGGAGATGGTGTCCTCAGGAACGGTGAGCTGGAAAGTGATCGTGCGGTGGAGGCTGGTCGTCACGTCCGGGTGCACTGTCCATCGAGTGATCTCCAGCGGAAAGTCTGGAGTGGAGAGCGTCACGTCGATGTTAGTGCTCCCGAGATGATTCTGGAAGGTGGGTGGCTGGTCGGGCTGGTTGTGGATAGTCAGCCCGAATTCAGCCACAACTCTCTCCAGCAGGTCCCCCCTTCTCCGGTGGATTGGTCCAAGATCCCCCAGGTCGTGCCACAGCACCGATCTGGCATTCACGTCTGCCCCCAGGAGTAGTTGCCCATCGCAGGTCGAGTGCAGCAGTGTCTCCAGCTTGGCTGCCATGACCTCCATCACTACGTTGTAGCGGAAATAACCACTAACAACGTAGATGTTGTGACCAACGTGCGGCACATTCAACAGAATGGTACTGAAGTGCTCGCACGTAAGCCCCGGGATGGCCATGACCCCGATGCTGGGGTTGAACACCGCTACGGCTGCGAGGACTCTCCCGTCCGTGTCCACCTGGCTAAAGTGTACCCGTGCACTCTGCTGAAGCACGGGCATTCTTCGGCCAGTCGGCAGGTCCAAGGTGTACGGCTCTTGGATAAGCGCCACGTCTGCCCCGTGCTGGTGGATGAATCCCGCCAGCTCGGCTGTCGCCGCCTTGGCGTTGTCCAGGTTGGCCTGGACGATTCTAAGGCTGAGGGTTCCGCTCATCAGCCGTAGTTAATCGTCTCCTTGAACAACGCCAGTTTTCTGACGTAGCAGGGACATTCCTTGGTGCCCGGTAAGTGCTTCACGGGCTTTAGCTTGCTTGTCAGGCAGCTGTGACACCTCTGTGTTGAGGCATCCTCTTTTGTGGGGCAGTCCACCCTCTGGTGGGTTCCAGCACATCTCATGCACCGAGGGGGGTTGGCGCAGTCTTTGCCGGTGTGGCCGTACTGTATGCATCTGAAGCATAGGGTGAGCTTACAGTAGTCGGCCAAACGACAAGACCTCCAGCCGATGAATACCCTCTTGGTCTTGAGCAAGGCGCGTCTCAAGGCGGGAGGAACCTCGACGATGTAGTTCGAGAGTCCCTCTCTCCCTTTGAAGCCGCCAACCATTTTGACGTCTGTTGACGCCAGCTGGTTTTGCGCCTTCAAGGCCTCAATTACGCGGCTCTTGTCCGCCTCGTCAACGTCGTAGATGACTAGGCGTGGGTTACGGTGGTCCAACAGGTCAACGCACCGAAAACCCTTGCCTTCCACTGCGGCCTTCATCTTGGGAGCGTCGCTCTCTGAAGTCTCCACGCGGATCCCTTCGCGGGAGGTGATCAGGCGTTTAATCCCAATGCCAAGCTGCCCCGGGTTGAGCTCAGTCTGGAGGTTGCTTTTCAGCTGCTCTACAGACTGTCCCGTGCACGGCTTGACAAGAATTCCCTTCCGAGGAGAAGAGGGTTTTTTCCTCGGGCTGCGCTTGCGCTGCCTTTTCGGCTTCTCCGCCGGGGTAGCGGGACCGCCAACTGGGCGAGGTTTAGCCAGAGCCGAAGCGTAGGTATTAAGGGGCTTCGGCTTAGGCTTTTTCCGCCTAACCACAGTGAAGTCGGAATCAGATTCCGACTCTCGACCTGTGGTTGTCTCCGTGGCGGTGGCAGTGCTTGCTGCCGCAGGTGTCTTGACCTTCCGCATCGGCTTCGAGGGTTTTGGTCCAGGTGGGTTAAGCCTGGACTTCTGCAACAATGCGGGTGGTGTTGCGGCGGGGGTGGATGACACTGACTTTGTCAGGGCAGGGCGTAAAGAGCGAGCCTCCAGCGCGCGGCTCGCCTGGGCCTTGGGGGCCATTGCGCGGTTGACCGCTTTTTCGATCTCCGGCAGGAGCCGCTCCATCATCCGATCCTCCATACTGTTGCGGATGGAGAGGAGGTCGTGCCGGATGTTGGAGAACAACTTGCGACAAGCACTGGTGACCTTGACAATAAGTCGGTCACCGTGCTTTTTCGCCAAGACTATTTCTTCCAACTGTTGGAGAGCTTCCTCAATGCTCTCAAAGCCCTTGTCCGCGCCTTGGGCATCTTCGGACAGGGCTGAGGTCTTGAGGCGGTCTTTCCTTTGTGCAGCCTTTGTGAGCGGGTCAGTACTGCTCCTGTGGGTCTTGGCCTCACGGAGTAAGTCGGCTTCAGCCTCGTCAGTGGGGCTTCTTTGCCGCTTGTTAGTGGCCGATTCCTCGGTCTCCATCGACTCGGTCGGTGGCAGCTCGAGAATCTTCGGCGGGCTAACGTGCACGATGTTTTCATCGTGCGTGTTGGTTGCCAGTGGAGATCGTGTCGTTATGACAGTCGACGCTGTCTTAACGACTTCCACTGGCGTGTTTTGGCGTGGTGGGGGAGTTTGAGAATTAAGGCTTAAAGAAGCCATGGCGGGAAAAGGGTTCCAATGTAGTGGGCGGTCTCCGAACGCCGTGCTGTTGGTTGGGTGGCGGGAGGGGTTACCATCGCAGCTACCTCCCAATCAGCCACGATGGATTAGGGCCAAGGCACACCGCCCGGTGTGCAGTGACCCCACACCATACCACCCCAGCATCCCACTACATCCTCGGGCAGCGGCACGTTGATGCCGGGAACCTGCGTTCACGGTGCGCTGCATAGGATCACTTCTCGCAGTCAGTCTACTTACCGCGTAGCCTGCCGGAGATCACCGTACCCGCTTTCCTAGAACGTCCCATTCAGGATGGAAAATTTTGAAACGTGTCCAAAAGAAAGGTCAGAGGAGAGCCAGGGCATGGGGGGGGTTAGTACCCAAGTGCGCAAGACGAGGTTCACGGTTCAACCGAAGTTTAGCCGTGATTCGCCTCCGCAGCCTGGGCTGGTCAGGAGTAGGTGGGTCATGGACCCGGTGGAAAAGAAACGTCCCGGGACAAACAGGCAAGTCGCTCGGGACGGGAAGAAGGGAGCCAATACGCCCCGCGGCGTCACGGCCTCCGCGGGGAACCGGACCAGACTGCGCTCCATACATGCTACGCACTTAGGGGCATGGCGTCTGGCCGGCGGGGGGGAAGGTCGGCGTCCGGGTTAGCGTCTGGCCGTTGGGGAAGTCCTGCCTAAGCATTTCCACCCCCGTCCATCACGTTTACCCCGGATTGTTAGGTGACCAACTGTGTGTTAACGCCTTGCGGCGTCACGGCCTCGACACGGCCCCCGTCTTGTCTCCTCAAGTCAGGACGTTAACACTTAGACGACCGCGTGTACCACCGGTGGTACACGCGTGTCTGTGCGGAATGGACCGGGTGTACCACCGGTGGTACACAAATGCACTACGTCTAAACATCGCCGGTCCCACGGGAGAATTCACTAAAAGCCATGCCGGTCGTCTAAGTGTTAAAACCTAAGAGCATCAATGGACATGAAAGGTGCCTCGACATTGGATCTGGGAGTACATATAATCCTTTCACCACCGTGATTTAGGCTATCAATACCTGTCTCACGGACACGCAATAATAATTATCATTACTCATCACTCGGAAAACCAATCTCCTATTTCAGCTTTTACGACGCATACAAAGCTTACGAGAAAAAATGGGAAAATGTGAGCATCGAATTTCTTCGGCAATATGTGCCGACATTCCGCCGTCACGAGTGTGTGGGGTTGGCTGTTCTGCTACTTGAGAGACTCATCCAACGCTTTCCAAACATGCGCACGCACGTCCACTTGGTGACATCCACTGTTGAGGTCTATGAACGAGAATATCTTCTGACAATGTTGGAAATTGAAAATCTGTTTGACCATAATGCTAACAGAACAGCCGGCCAGCCGCCTCTATTCTACTTTCGGTCTACTCATGTTGCAGGTAATAATACCTACCTTATGGATAATAATAATCAAAATTATTATTTACCTATTTATTTTTTGCTGAAATTTTTAAAATTCTAGCATATAATCATAATTATAACACTCTTTAGTGGAACCATTAAGCGAGGTGAATGTTAAAAGCATTTTCTACCACCTAACCCTCAGAGTCTTATTATTATGTGGTCACAAACTCAAATTAATGAGGAAAAATACATGCAGGGGAGGGGGGGGGAGTTGATCCAACAGATCCCTACGCTACCTGGAGTAGCAGACTAGCGCGTTAACCACTTGACTACCAATGTAGGAAACACCTCGGCCGAGGTGTGAGCTTTCCTCTTGTGAACTTTGTCCACATTTTTTGGTAACAGGGTGTCTAATTTTCATCTTCGACAGAAACTGTGAATAGACATTCAGAGAGGAAATGCAGCCATCATTGCGGCACTTTACCACAGAACGTTGGATTTCATGAAAATATATTTGAATTGTAATGTTGATCAATAAGTTTAGTTAATTAATTTTATTCTGAAGAAGCACAGAACCTACAGTGAATTGGAAGATTGGCTACATTTTCATCCCCTTTGCTGTAGAGACAATGGGTTCGTTGGGAGCTGAAGAAAATAGCTTGGTGAACGTGTTGGGGTCAAGGCTAGTGGAAAAGTCAGGTGATGGTAGAACGGGTTTCTCCCTATCACAAAGGATAAGTCTGGCAATACAAAGAGGAATTGTGGCGGCAGTTGTGGGCTGTGTGGCTCAGGGAGATGAGTTTGTTGACTTATTTTATAGATAGTAAAATAAAAATTGAGAGAAGATAATTTTTTTTATCTTAACAGCTGATATAAATGCGCTATGATTGGTTGAAATTCCCACTAGAGAACGCGCTAAGGGATAATGTAGAATTAGTAAATCTAATCCTGTTTCATAATTATGGCTTATTCCAACCCTCAGCTCTGCTCAGGATCAATATCAAAGGCAGGCTGGGCTATGTTCTCATGGACCCTGGGTTAAACTGTGAAACTCCCGCTGTCATTATGGAAGACCAAAAAGTACCCCATCAAGGTAAGGTCCAGGTGTATTATTCATTGACAAACAATACTTTCTATACCTTATTATAGGCAATCAAAGTAAAAAAAACTGGGTAGCTCTAATTTTCAACGAATACAATATTAATAATAATAATATCGCCTAATTTATACTGCCCGATTAAGACTATTAATGTCCCATTATTCCAGCAGTAAGCCCAAGACATATTATTATGTGGTAAAAATTTCAAATGGGAGTATAACTTGTCATGTCTCGACTGGGTTTCGAACCCGCGACCAAGCCAGCGTCGATGGCATGTTGAGTACTCCGGTTCCCTTCAGAACACCGAAGTTAAGCGACATCCAGCGAGGTTAAGACTTGGATGGGTGACCATTCAAATTCTAATTTTCGTGACGCTGGCTTTTCCCGGCCCCACTCAGGCTGGTGAGGTCAATGTGAGTAGCAGGTTTGTGAGTTTCCTGCGAATGGAGGGTAAAACCCCCGCCGTGATATGACCATGGCAGTTGAAAGCGACGTTAAACCCCACTTAAAAAAAAAAGAACCCGCGACCTCTGGATTCTCTGGATTCACAAAGTTTCGCCTTTACCACTGAGCTACCAGGACAGACTTCCTTATTATAGTATCAAAATTCTTTTCAGCGTTAACATCTGCCTATGGCAGAAACGAGGAAATGACATACTATCTCCCTCGTCAGGATTACATCAGTTCGAAAGAATCGTCCTATAACTATAATTCTGGAAGAAGAATCAGTCTGAAGTATCTGTACTACATTGGCCAGCCGTACTGCTCATTCCTCATGACCACTATGAAGGGAAACGCTATGAAGCCTAGAATCCGTGTGGCACGCCGTAATGAACAAGGTCAGTTCCATTATTATTATTATTTTATTTTTTATTTTATTTTATTTTTACAATTTAACGGAAAAAAAAATATAAAAGTTCCATTTTTACAAATATTATTAAACTTAATCTATAAAGGTTTAAAATTAAAACTAAATTAATGGATATAGGTATTTATTGTAAGTATATACACATTATTTAACTGATCTTTTCAATGAATTGTTCAAGAGTTTGGTGGAATATATCGATTTCAGGCATTTTCAATGTCTCTGTATTGTAAGATTTTAGCATACGACTTAAAGGTGAGTAGTAGCCTAAGTTGGTGCGGTGTTTCTTTTCAGAGAAAAAGTATAATTTGTGTCTTGTTCTTGTATCATTTATTTTTATGGGAATCTTAGAGAGAATTTCAGGCAATTTTATTGTGTTATGGAGAACTTTGTGCAAGAATATAAGGTCTTGTTTATATCTTCTTTTCTCTAGTGTTTCCATTTGATTGTGGTTTATGACTTCTGTGTAGTCGTGATTGTTAATATGTATGCCCTGCTTGTATGCTAAGGATCTTAGGAATGTCCTCTGAGTTTTCTCTAAGTTTTAATGTGAGTTTGACAGTGCAGAGACCAAACTGGAGAGGCATACTCTAGTATGGGACGTACAAGAGACATATACAAAGTTTTATAGGTATTGGGGTTCTTAAAATCATGACTATTTCGATTTATGAAGCCCAGGACTCTCAATGCTTTGTTCTTCAATGATTGATAATGTTCATTAAAGCTCATGTTATGTTCTAAAATGATTCCAAGGTCTTTTATTTTATTTACACGAGGTACTAATGTGTTATCAATTTTGTAATCAAATAAAAGAGGTGATTTTTTGCGAGTGAAGGATACAATTTTGCATTTATCAACATTAAGAACCATTCGGTTGATTTCACACCAGTCGAATAGGGAATCGAGAGCAGCCTGGAGGCATGAGTGGTCTTCTGAAGTTTTAATTACGCAGCCAATGCGTTTGTCATCGGCGTATAGCCAGAATTTAGGTGTGAGGACTTGATGTACGTCATTAATGTAAATATTGAACAGGAGACCACTTAAATGTCCACCTTGGGGACATCCCGACATTACATCAAAAGGTTTAGATAGGAAATAGTCATCATTAGTGGTTCTTCTAAGTTTCACAATCTGTTTTCTACTTGATAGATAGTTTCTAAACCAGGAAAGCAAGGGATCAGTAAGTCCATAAGCTTCTAGCTTTGCACATAAGATGTTAATATTTACTTTATCAAATCCTTTGCTGTAATCGGTGGCGCAACAATCAAGTTGATATCCATCTTCTATGTTTTCTATGACATAATCAGTAAATGAAATCGAATTTGATGTTGTTGATTTGTTTTTTATAAAACCATGCTGGTTTTCAATAATCACGTTAGATAGGATGGGTGAAATTTTATTGTATACTAGATGTTCGAATAGCTTTGGTATGGTGGATAATTTGCTTATGGGGCGATAGTTAGCTATGTTGGTTTTGTCACCAGTTTTGAAGATTGGAATTATGTAGGATATTTTCCAAATTTGCGGATATGTTCCATTTTTTAACAACCGGTTAAATAATATTACTAGAGGATTGACAATAGCTCGTGCACAATTTTTAAGAACAATGGGGGGGATCCCATCTGGGCCGCTAGAGGAGTCAACTTTTAATTTAAGCAATAGCTTCAGAGTCTCGTCTCTAGATATAGTTATGTTTGATAGGGGGAATAGCAAGGAATCTGGATAATTGAATTGAGGTGGAGCTAGACACTCTTCTGAGTAAATACTGGAGAAGTTGTCTGCAAATAATTCGACAATATTTTGGCTATCGTCGGATTTGCTATTATCTAGAAACATGGATTCAGGAGTGTTATTGTCATTTTTTTTGTTTTTAATGAATGACCAAAATTTTTTAGGGTTTTGTACGAGATATGATTCTGTTTCATGGACAAAACGAGAGTAGTCAGTATTTGTTAAGATTTTACATTGTTGTCTTAGGCGACTGAATTCAAACTTCAGAATATCGGTTCTGTAAGTTTTGAATAGTTTATGGATTTTTTTCTTCTCGAGAATAAGATTTTTAAGAGTCGGGCTGGCCCATTTGGGAAATTTAAATGGTTTGAGTGTTTTTAGAGGAATATTTTTGTCGATTAAATCTCTAAGACATTGATAGAAACTTTGCAGAGCATCATCAGGTGTAAAACGCACATCAAGTTTATGTTCCCAGTCTATGTTGTTAATAGCCTCTGATATCGATGTATAATCACCATCCTTGAAACACTGTATGTTTTTAGTATGACTTAATGTGGTATCATGTTCCTTTGTATTTAATACTAAAAAACAAATATTAATAGTTAGTGGTGGATGATAAAGGTCAATATTTATGAGGGGATCGTCTGATTCTGTAATAATTATTTTTTTCCCCTCAAGATTAGAAAACACTAGGTCCAATATTGAGTGTGACAGAGAGTTTTCAATATGATTGTATTGTAATAAATTATGTAGATAGCATAATGAGGATATTATCAAGTTAGCATCTTCTGTATAGGAGGCTGACACAGCTGGTCTCAAAATATTATGCTTGTCATAACTCCATTTAATTTGAGGTAAATTAAAGTCCCCTGTAATTACAATTTTCGCTTCTGGATAGTTTGTTGAAATTTGTTCAACACATTTAATAAAACTCTTATATTTCTCAATATTGGATCCTGGTGCTATATAGGTACAGTTTAAGATGCATATTGTATTATCAAATCGAACCATAACAAATAATTTTTTTTAATTTTTTTTAATTTTTATTTATTTGTATTTACATAAAATGTTTTACAAAGGTTGGCAATAATAAGCATAGTACAATAATGCATGTTGGTAGAATAACAATTATTAAAAAAAGGTTCAGAACATTATTATTATTATTTGCTCTACTATTTAATGTAGCTAATATATTGTACCTATGAAAACAGGTATAAAAAATTAAAAGCTAAACATAGTTTGTAGGTATATTCCTTAAGCATTAAGATATTAAAACATGTCTTATATCTGCTGTTAAATAATATAATTATAATTATGTACCACTTGTATACTTTTAGACATATTCATTCAAAATGTTATTTCGAAACTTTAATGAAATTTGGACAAAGTTATATAAATCATTCAGTTTTTCTAGGGATGTAATACGTAGCAAATTTCTTAACGGTGTCGTATTATTAGTATTGTTAAGAGATAACATGATGTACTTTTGTAAGTACCGTTCTCTGGTGGCCTGGTAAATTGGACATTCCAAGATAAAGTGTTCGAGGGACTCTTCCATTGATAAATTGCAAAGGGAACAGATTTGTTCAGTTTCAATCAAATGCACGTCTTTATGAATGGTGATTCTTGCTATTTTTTGCGCAGAAGTTCTTAATTGACTGATCGTACGAATCTTATATAAAGGAGCGTCCATCAGGAGATATTTTTCCACTTCTTGATCATCTTGATCTGTTATAAATTTGTACAAGGTACTATAGCTGGACTGCTCTATCCTTCTTTTATCCTCGTATCTATTCGAACATTTAATCTTATCTATTATCAAATCAATTTGGCTCCTAATGTCTTTTGGTTCTGCAGAAAATAGATGCAAAAAATCTGATTCAGTGAATATTTTCCTCAGCTGCGCTACCCAATTATAAGTTGTATCTGTTGGATTAGCAATGGCTCTTTCTTCCAGTTTCAAGAAGCATAATTTGGGTAGTCTACTATTATCCATTTGCTTTATTGTTATGAGCCAATTTATTGCCCTTTTTATGATTTCTAGTCCTATTTTATCTAGCCCGGTTTCCTTTCTAATTATGTAATTTGGGGTGTTTCGCGGTAGGTACAATAACGACTTGATGTATTTTACTTGTGGTTTTTCCATTTCTTCCAAATAGCGTAACCCCCAAACTTCCGCCCCATACAGGAGTGTAGATTTAACTACAGCATTGTACACAACCATGTTTGCTTCCCAGTTGTAGCTTCTAGTCCTGGCCCATAGTGAGTTGACGGTACTGATTGCTCCCATGGTCTTACCGATAAAGTTTTTAGCGTTTTCCGCGAAGCACATGCCGGACGTAAAATTAATTCCTAGATATATGTAGCTCGAGACTATTTCCACCGGGCTCCCTTGGTAAGTGAAATTTAAGCCATTACGTAGTTTTCCCTTTCTTCGAAACACCACAATCTTGGTTTTCTGGACATTAACTTCTAGCTTGTTAACTGTACAATATTCATCCAAGGTATCTAACATTCTCTGCAGTTCCTCCTCCTGATTGGTCAGCAGTACCAAATCATCCGCATACAGTAACGCTTTTATATTATGAGTTTGATTGATAGGTAGTCCGTGGATATCTCTACTTCTCATAAAGTCTGCCAGATCGGATATAAATAGGATGAAAAGTAGGGGTGAGAGGGAGTCACCAGTCAAAACGCCCTTAGTTATTTTAACCTCGTCTGTTTCTCCGTTTTCTGTCTTCACGCTGACCATTGATTTCTCATATAGCTGTTTTATGACACGGATACATTTTCCTGACACTCCAAGTGAGAATAGTTTTCTCCAGAGTAATTGATGGTCAATGGAATCGAAACAACGTCTGTAGTCCACAAAGCAAGCATATACTTTAGACTTGGGATCCCGTATGTTGATACTGATTGCTGCGTACAGGTTAAATATATTATCTCTACAGCCTCTTTGCTTCCTGAATCCCGCTTGTCCTTCATCTAATATTCCCGACTTTTCTGCCCATGTTGAAATTCGTTTTTCTAATACGCTAGTAAATATCTTTGTCACCGTATTTATGAGTGAAATTCCTCGAAAGTTTAACGGATCTTCGGGATCGCCTTTTTTGAAAATCATGAGGTTAATGACTTTTGTCCAATGGTTGGGGACCATTTCGTCTTCCATAATATTGTTAAACATACCATGTAGGTACTGATACCCCCCCTCAGGTAGATTCTTGTAGAACTCATAGGTTATTTTATCACTACCAGGAGATTTTTTTGGTTTTGAACTTTTTATGACTGTCATTATTTCTTCCAATTTTATTTCCGAGTCCAATGCAGGATGCCTTGCATCCGTCATGATTAATAATTCCGCGTTATTGTATACTACTGGATGTATGTCTTTTAAAAAACGTTCCCACATTTCTTTGCTTATCTTATTCATTTTCGGTTTCTTAATTTTAAATCGATTTATCGTCTCCCACAACTGTGTTCTATTCCTTACATTCTTAATTTTTTCCCTGATGCTTAAATTCGATTCTTGTTTTGCCTTTTTTATTTCTTCTTTGTAAGCTTTTCTGTCATAAACAAGTTGTCTAATTGTGGATTCTTCATACTTCTTGGTTTTACACAATCTCATACTTTTCCTCAGTTTTCTCTTCTTGATGGCACATTCTTTGTTAAACCAATGATTTCTTTTTGTTTTATTTTTCTTTTTAAAAGACTTCATAATTTGAATTTTTTCCCCCACAGAATATATTATTCCCTTCAAGTTTTCATATTGCTCATTCACTGCTGGTATTTCTTCGTTGTTAGCATAGAGAGTCGCAAGTTCGTTATTGATTTCTTCTCTGAAAATTTGTTTTTTATCTTCATTCCATCTAAGTACCTCAATTTCAGTATTTTGTTCCTCGCTTATTTCTTCTGTACTGCCACCGTTCAGTCCGATTACTTTTGCTTCAACCGGGAAATGGTCAGAAGGAGAGCACCAATCAGTAGTATGAACGGTAAAGTCTATAATATTAGGTAAGTTTATAACATTTGTCCATATTTGATCCACTGAACTTTTACCATTTGAGTTTACAAAGGTAAAGTTTGCTGGCTTGTCTCCAGTCATCCTCCCATTCAACACATACATTCCTTGACTTTCCATAATATCCATTAATAGTCTTCCCCTGGGGTTCAAAGATTGATCCATTGATTTTCTTTCATTTGATACCAACGTTTGTTCAAATATTTCTTCATCATCTACCTGATAGGGCCCGAGTCTTGCATTCATATCTCCTCCTATAAATATGTTACTACTCATGTAATTACATTTGACCAGGTCAAGAACATCTTCCAAAATTTCAGCACACTTTTCCGGTTTCAATGTTGGCTTGAAATAAAACATAGCAATAACTGTCTCAGGTGAAGTATTTACGAGTCTAATTAAAATCCAATTATTATTTTTTCCCAATAATTCCACCTGAAAGCACTTCTTTATGAGCATTACCAAGCCTCCACTTGCCCTTCCTCTGCTGCCTGCAATCACTTTTTCTGCCTCGACCTGGTAGAAATGATACTTGTTTTCTTCCTCATAGGTTAGTTTAATATCTCCCATCACCCATGTTTCCGTTATTGCAATGATATCTGCCTGTCCAAATGTTCGGTCGTCCATGTTTTTCCAGTTAGAAATTCCATTACAATTCCAGAATAACATTCTTTGCTACGTTTCTCCTGGCTCCGGCTGGGTCTGATTTGCTTGTGAGCCAGCAAGGGAAATAGTTTGAGAGCCCTGCTGTTGTGAAACGAGGGAACCAAAAGAGCTAGTGTGAGGATTATTGACAAAACCATCGAGTTTACTTTGGTTTAAAATAATACGACTTGCACTGTGTGATCTTTGATGAGTTACTGTCTTCTTGAGCATTGTTTTGGATTTATTATCCAGCATTTGAAGTTCCATTTCAGCTTTTCTTTTACCCTTCTCATTTCCATTGCAACCATCTTCATCAGTTGTCTGAGTCTCCATTGCTTCGGGGAGCATTTCCTCCTGTCCATCGCTGTTTTCATTATTCTCGTTTCCCTCCACAATCAGTCTATCATATCTTATGTACGCTTTTCTTCCGTTTTTTCTGTGTTCCTTCATTTCGTTATAGAGATTCTTTCTGATCGTTTGAACTTCTGGCGGGAAATCTTCCCTAATAGAAATTCCCGTACCTTTAAGTTTCCTTCCATTAGAAATCACCTCCATCTTTCTTTTCCATGTTGTCAGCGCCATGATGATCGGTTTCTTGTTATCTTGGCTTTTACCAAATCTTTTGATCGAATCAACCTCGGTGCTAAGGATTGTTATGTCCATTTTCTCCCTAATCATATTTCTAATTTTTTCCTCCAAAGTTGCGTAGTTTTCTCCTTGATCCTGTTCTATTCCAAATATGATCAAATTTCTTTTTCTTTTCTCCTTTTCAAATATATCTAGCTTTTTAGTGTGGTTTTCCATTTTTTTCTCAACTATGTCCATTCTTTGCATGAGAGGATCCAATTTGTTATCCACGTTATCTATTTTGGAATTTGTATTCGCGAATTCTAACATTATTAGTCGCCTATTTTCCGCCATTTCGGCAACTATTTTATCAATATCAATACTCATATTGGTAGGGTTGAAATAGTATTTGGTGAAAGTGTAAGAATAACTAGTAGAAAAATAAATAAATAATAATAGTACAAAGATAAAAAAAAAAAAATCGAATGAAGAAATTAAAGTGCAAGCAGGTACTATTATTTTATCCACCTAAATTACGTCTAGCTGCAGCATCCAGACCATCAATGGTATTTAATAATGTAGTATGTACTCGTGAATATAATTACTTCCTCTTTTAGCTCTATTTTTAGGGCATTTAAATAGTCAAATGGGGCAGGATTGATTTTAAATGTCTAGAATATTGACCACTAATTATATTATGTACAATAAGTAAATAATGTTTAGTACATTTAGGTGAAAAAGCTAGAATAAAATAATAATAATAAGAAAAAATAATAAGCACAATCGAATAAAATAATATCAGTACAATGAAAAATGCATGAGAGGAAGCTTTAGTGTAGGTACGCCCGCGTCACGTGAGTAGGTTTGAATTTTGAATTTGATCTCGCGCCACGCAGTCTAGGGTGTCTCAGCTTCAGGTTGCTTTCAAACGTTGGTAGCAGCTTATCACTAATTCATCCGCACCAATATTTGAAATTGATTGACAGTTGATAGATAGAAGCGATTCCGATGACCAGATAGCTACGGTAAGTATTCTACAGCTATATACGTAAAAGTACTGTATATTTACTAAATCAATGCAATAGTTCTTATCAGAGAGATCCCCTCTCTCCCTCCTCTCGTCTGCTCTCTTGGTTGCTGCGGTAGGTACGATAGGTAAGAACTATGTATACTATGTAGGTATGTATGTACTATGCTGTGATAGGGAATCTCGTACACCAAACTTGGTTACTGTTTACAATGTCCAGACAAAGGAATCTGAGCTTGACTTTTTTAATTCATTGATTTCTGAATAATTAAAGGTGAAATAACTTATCTGACAGCGTCCAACTCTTCAGCTCGTAACAGAAAACAATTTAAACACATTTAACTTCTGAAAATTTAACTGGAAACTATATTAAATTTAAAATAATTGAGGAGCACTGAATTCCATGACTTATCAATCCAACCGAACCATAACAAATAAGGTCTCTACATCATTATTTACAATAGGAATAAGTTTAGAGAAAACTTTTTGTGTCACAGCAATTAAAACGCCGCCGCCACGCGAGCACGTGGAGGTGTTCGAGTTACGATCGCATCGGTAAACCGTAAAACCAGAAAAACCTAACTCAGCATTATTGAATTTTTCACAGAGCCAAGTTTCTGATAGTAGGTATATGTCATAGTCTAAGGTTGGTATAGTACGTATTAGATCTCTTAACTTTGTTTTAAGACCCCTAACATTTTGGTAATATAATTTCCGTGCTATGATAAAGGGGACTTTTTGTTTGTTAGTACTATAAGATTATTATGGTTCTGACCTGTTTGGCCATCACGATCATAACTCACACATCTAGTAAATGTGTCTGGGTCATGGGTATTAAAAATTGTTGGTAATAATTCAGCTCTGTCATAACTGTAAGAAAAATTGTCTTGTATAGTATTGTTAGTGGTATAGGAAGAATCATTGGTATCAATAAAAGTGTTATTGGAGTAATCGGTGTCACATGACGTAGAATTCCCATCAGGGAAATTGTCTATATTTACATAGTCCAGTAAATTATTATCATAATGATGATAATGATGTCGGTTGTTGGACAGCAAAGGAAGATTCAGCATCTCTGGTAGAGAGTTGTCATAGAGTGAAGAAAATGTGGTGAGATAACTGGAGGTTGGACATTATAAGAATAATCATATGGGTTGCATGTTATTCTGTGTTGTTGGTTTAATGGAAAATATTGAGATTGAAGTCCTGTTGTCTGACATGTGGAAATAAGCTGGGGGTGGTACCAGGGTTGGAATGGAACAGGTTCGGGTTGGGTCCCATGTTGAGAAGCGATGTTTTGAGACTGTTGATTGAAAATTTCATGAGGGAGGGGGAAGGTCGGCTCTCTCCATGAATTGTTTTGGGTTTGGTTTTGGGGATGTTTTTTTGGGGGTGGGGGTCAGGGTGGTTTCTGGGGTTTTTTGCAGAAGAGGGTCTGCCCGGGGAAACTGAAAATGGTAAAAATTGTTTTTGGGGGTTGTATGTGTTTTTGGCTTCGTTGGGGGAAAAAATTTTCCCTAAAACGATTTGGTTTCCTTTTTGCAAAATTTATTCTGGCTTTCTTTTGATCATGATTCATATTTTTATTAAATGTTGTTTTGGGAGTGGCAGCAGCTGTTGAGTTTGTGTTTTGTTGTTTGGGGGGTTAGGTTTTAATGAAGGGCCTTATATTGGTTTGTAAACTTTTTTTTTTGAGGAGTGTTTTTTGATGTTTTAGAATTGTTGTTTTGGGAAAATTATTTCTTTTCCAATATTTTAACTTTTTTTTAACATTATTTTTAAATACTTCAGTCTGGTGGGGGATATAAACAGGGAGGAACCAGCAGTTTTGCTGGGGGTATAAAACAGGGAGGGCTAGTATTTGGGCCCGGGGGGTTTTAAAACGGAAGGGCCCCAGTATCTGGCTGGGGAAAAAAAACAAGTTTAGTGAAAATTTTGTTTTAGTGAAAATTTTTAATTTTAGTGAAAATTGTAATGTTTTTTCTATTTTAAAATTTTATTGAATGAAGAACCCTTGCAATTTTGTAGAGTTGTTTTAAAAATTAATTTAAGTTAGCATGAAAATTTATTGTCGTTCAAAGGGGGTTCCCGGGTGCCAAAAATCGAAAAAGGCTAAAAAAGGGTCGTTCTTTTTTTTTTTTTTTAATTAAAACCCTTTCGAGGGGGGGGGTTTTTAAATCAAAGGTATTGAGGGTCTCATGTTTCATTGAACATTTATAATGGATAGTTTAAATTGTGGAGGTTTACGTCACAAAACCCTAGTTATTAAACCCCTGATTCCCTTTTGTTCCCCAGCTTTTCCGGAAGGGTCTATGCTTTTTGATTGGTTTTGCATAACCACTTCATTTGCTGGGAATCGGGCGCAGCCCTGATATGAGCATTCACGACGGGAAAGGATAATAGAGCCCCCTTTAATAAGTTATGAAAAGAGGTAAAATTTACTGGGAAAACTTGTTTTTTTAAAGAAAAATTGAGGGAAATTTTTATCAAAAAAAAATTGAATTTTTTTTTTTAAGTAAAGTAAAAAAAAAAAAAAAAAAAAATGGGGCGCACACGTTTTTAAAGATTTCTCGAATAGAAGCCAAAATTTTCCATGGTATCAACGAGAGAAACAATTAGAAAAATTTTTTTTTAAGGCTGTTCAAAATTGTAGGTGTCTTTTTGGGCACAGTTAAAATCAATCAAACATTATTCATTGATTTTTTTTTTCTTTTTGTTTTTTGGTGAGGTTATTCTTTTTGGTAAATTTTTCAAATTCAACTTTTTGGGTTTGAATATAAAAGTTTGTATGAAAAGGAAACCCATCTTTTATAATGTTAGACGGTTCTTTAGTCTTGCGTTGTAATTTTTTTTATGTTAGTAAAAAATTCAAATTATAATCGCCTCAAATATTGGGTTTTATTGTCACAACCCCCATTAAAATGTTAAAAAAAGTTAGTAAAAAAAAACGTGAAAAATGGGAAAAATATTATAAAAAAATGAAAAAAATAGAAAATTATTTAAAAAAAATTTTTGTCTAACAAAGGGGGGGTTTTTTTGGTTCTGCAGAAAATAGATGCAAAAAATCTGATTCAGTGAATATTTTCCTCAGCTGCGCTACCCAATTATAAGTTGTATCTGTTGGATTAGCAATGGCTCTTTCTTCCAGTTTCAAGAAGCATAATTTGGGTAGTCTACTATTATCCATTTGCTTTATTGTTATGAGCCAATTTATTGCCCTTTTTATGATTTCTAGTCCTATTTTATCTAGCCCGGTTTCCTTTCTAATTATGTAATTTGGGGTGTTTCGCGGTAGGTACAATAACGACTTGATGTATTTTACTTGTGGTTTTTCCATTTCTTCCAAATAGCGTAACCCCCAAACTTCCGCCCCATACAGGAGTGTAGATTTAACTACAGCATTGTACACAACCATGTTTGCTTCCCAGTTGTAGCTTCTAGTCCTGGCCCATAGTGAGTTGACGGTACTGATTGCTCCCATGGTCTTACCGATAAAGTTTTTAGCGTTTTCCGCGAAGCACATGCCGGACGTAAAATTAATTCCTAGATATATGTAGCTCGAGACTATTTCCACCGGGCTCCCTTGGTAAGTGAAATTTAAGCCATTACGTAGTTTTCCCTTTCTTCGAAACACCACAATCTTGGTTTTCTGGACATTAACTTCTAGCTTGTTAACTGTACAATATTCATCCAAGGTATCTAACATTCTCTGCAGTTCCTCCTCCTGATTGGTCAGCAGTACCAAATCATCCGCATACAGTAACGCTTTTATATTATGAGTTTGATTGATAGGTAGTCCGTGGATATCTCTACTTCTCATAAAGTCTGCCAGATCGGATATAAATAGGATGAAAAGTAGGGGTGAGAGGGAGTCACCAGTCAAAACGCCCTTAGTTATTTTAACCTCGTCTGTTTCTCCGTTTTCTGTCTTCACGCTGACCATTGATTTCTCATATAGCTGTTTTATGACACGGATACATTTTCCTGACACTCCAAGTGAGAATAGTTTTCTCCAGAGTAATTGATGGTCAATGGAATCGAAACAACGTCTGTAGTCCACAAAGCAAGCATATACTTTAGACTTGGGATCCCGTATGTTGATACTGATTGCTGCGTACAGGTTAAATATATTATCTCTACAGCCTCTTTGCTTCCTGAATCCCGCTTGTCCTTCATCTAATATTCCCGACTTTTCTGCCCATGTTGAAATTCGTTTTTCTAATACGCTAGTAAATATCTTTGTCACCGTATTTATGAGTGAAATTCCTCGAAAGTTTAACGGATCTTCGGGATCGCCTTTTTTGAAAATCATGAGGTTAATGACTTTTGTCCAATGGTTGGGGACCATTTCGTCTTCCATAATATTGTTAAACATACCATGTAGGTACTGATACCCCCCCTCAGGTAGATTCTTGTAGAACTCATAGGTTATTTTATCACTACCAGGAGATTTTTTTGGTTTTGAACTTTTTATGACTGTCATTATTTCTTCCAATTTTATTTCCGAGTCCAATGCAGGATGCCTTGCATCCGTCATGATTAATAATTCCGCGTTATTGTATACTACTGGATGTATGTCTTTTAAAAAACGTTCCCACATTTCTTTGCTTATCTTATTCATTTTCGGTTTCTTAATTTTAAATCGATTTATCGTCTCCCACAACTGTGTTCTATTCCTTACATTCTTAATTTTTTCCCTGATGCTTAAATTCGATTCTTGTTTTGCCTTTTTTATTTCTTCTTTGTAAGCTTTTCTGTCATAAACAAGTTGTCTAATTGTGGATTCTTCATACTTCTTGGTTTTACACAATCTCATACTTTTCCTCAGTTTTCTCTTCTTGATGGCACATTCTTTGTTAAACCAATGATTTCTTTTTGTTTTATTTTTCTTTTTAAAAGACTTCATAATTTGAATTTTTTCCCCCACAGAATATATTATTCCCTTCAAGTTTTCATATTGCTCATTCACTGCTGGTATTTCTTCGTTGTTAGCATAGAGAGTCGCAAGTTCGTTATTGATTTCTTCTCTGAAAATTTGTTTTTTATCTTCATTCCATCTAAGTACCTCAATTTCAGTATTTTGTTCCTCGCTTATTTCTTCTGTACTGCCACCGTTCAGTCCGATTACTTTTGCTTCAACCGGGAAATGGTCAGAAGGAGAGCACCAATCAGTAGTATGAACGGTAAAGTCTATAATATTAGGTAAGTTTATAACATTTGTCCATATTTGATCCACTGAACTTTTACCATTTGAGTTTACAAAGGTAAAGTTTGCTGGCTTGTCTCCAGTCATCCTCCCATTCAACACATACATTCCTTGACTTTCCATAATATCCATTAATAGTCTTCCCCTGGGGTTCAAAGATTGATCCATTGATTTTCTTTCATTTGATACCAACGTTTGTTCAAATATTTCTTCATCATCTACCTGATAGGGCCCGAGTCTTGCATTCATATCTCCTCCTATAAATATGTTACTACTCATGTAATTACATTTGACCAGGTCAAGAACATCTTCCAAAATTTCAGCACACTTTTCCGGTTTCAATGTTGGCTTGAAATAAAACATAGCAATAACTGTCTCAGGTGAAGTATTTACGAGTCTAATTAAAATCCAATTATTATTTTTTCCCAATAATTCCACCTGAAAGCACTTCTTTATGAGCATTACCAAGCCTCCACTTGCCCTTCCTCTGCTGCCTGCAATCACTTTTTCTGCCTCGACCTGGTAGAAATGATACTTGTTTTCTTCCTCATAGGTTAGTTTAATATCTCCCATCACCCATGTTTCCGTTATTGCAATGATATCTGCCTGTCCAAATGTTCGGTCGTCCATGTTTTTCCAGTTAGAAATTCCATTACAATTCCAGAATAACATTCTTTGCTACGTTTCTCCTGGCTCCGGCTGGGTCTGATTTGCTTGTGAGCCAGCAAGGGAAATAGTTTGAGAGCCCTGCTGTTGTGAAACGAGGGAACCAAAAGAGCTAGTGTGAGGATTATTGACAAAACCATCGAGTTTACTTTGGTTTAAAATAATACGACTTGCACTGTGTGATCTTTGATGAGTTACTGTCTTCTTGAGCATTGTTTTGGATTTATTATCCAGCATTTGAAGTTCCATTTCAGCTTTTCTTTTACCCTTCTCATTTCCATTGCAACCATCTTCATCAGTTGTCTGAGTCTCCATTGCTTCGGGGAGCATTTCCTCCTGTCCATCGCTGTTTTCATTATTCTCGTTTCCCTCCACAATCAGTCTATCATATCTTATGTACGCTTTTCTTCCGTTTTTTCTGTGTTCCTTCATTTCGTTATAGAGATTCTTTCTGATCGTTTGAACTTCTGGCGGGAAATCTTCCCTAATAGAAATTCCCGTACCTTTAAGTTTCCTTCCATTAGAAATCACCTCCATCTTTCTTTTCCATGTTGTCAGCGCCATGATGATCGGTTTCTTGTTATCTTGGCTTTTACCAAATCTTTTGATCGAATCAACCTCGGTGCTAAGGATTGTTATGTCCATTTTCTCCCTAATCATATTTCTAATTTTTTCCTCCAAAGTTGCGTAGTTTTCTCCTTGATCCTGTTCTATTCCAAATATGATCAAATTTCTTTTTCTTTTCTCCTTTTCAAATATATCTAGCTTTTTAGTGTGGTTTTCCATTTTTTTCTCAACTATGTCCATTCTTTGCATGAGAGGATCCAATTTGTTATCCACGTTATCTATTTTGGAATTTGTATTCGCGAATTCTAACATTATTAGTCGCCTATTTTCCGCCATTTCGGCAACTATTTTATCAATATCAATACTCATATTGGTAGGGTTGAAATAGTATTTGGTGAAAGTGTAAGAATAACTAGTAGAAAAATAAATAAATAATAATAGTACAAAGATAAAAAAAAAAAAATCGAATGAAGAAATTAAAGTGCAAGCAGGTACTATTATTTTATCCACCTAAATTACGTCTAGCTGCAGCATCCAGACCATCAATGGTATTTAATAATGTAGTATGTACTCGTGAATATAATTACTTCCTCTTTTAGCTCTATTTTTAGGGCATTTAAATAGTCAAATGGGGCAGGATTGATTTTAAATGTCTAGAATATTGACCACTAATTATATTATGTACAATAAGTAAATAATGTTTAGTACATTTAGGTGAAAAAGCTAGAATAAAATAATAATAATAAGAAAAAATAATAAGCACAATCGAATAAAATAATATCAGTACAATGAAAAATGCATGAGAGGAAGCTTTAGTGTAGGTACGCCCGCGTCACGTGAGTAGGTTTGAATTTTGAATTTGATCTCGCGCCACGCAGTCTAGGGTGTCTCAGCTTCAGGTTGCTTTCAAACGTTGGTAGCAGCTTATCACTAATTCATCCGCACCAATATTTGAAATTGATTGACAGTTGATAGATAGAAGCGATTCCGATGACCAGATAGCTACGGTAAGTATTCTACAGCTATATACGTAAAAGTACTGTATATTTACTAAATCAATGCAATAGTTCTTATCAGAGAGATCCCCTCTCTCCCTCCTCTCGTCTGCTCTCTTGGTTGCTGCGGTAGGTACGATAGGTAAGAACTATGTATACTATGTAGGTATGTATGTACTATGCTGTGATAGGGAATCTCGTACACCAAACTTGGTTACTGTTTACAATGTCCAGACAAAGGAATCTGAGCTTGACTTTTTTAATTCATTGATTTCTGAATAATTAAAGGTGAAATAACTTATCTGACAGCGTCCAACTCTTCAGCTCGTAACAGAAAACAATTTAAACACATTTAACTTCTGAAAATTTAACTGGAAACTATATTAAATTTAAAATAATTGAGGAGCACTGAATTCCATGACTTATCAATCCAACCGAACCATAACAAATAAGGTCTCTACATCATTATTTACAATAGGAATAAGTTTAGAGAAAACTTTTTGTGTCACAGCAATTAAAACGCCGCCGCCACGCGAGCACGTGGAGGTGTTCGAGTTACGATCGCATCGGTAAACCGTAAAACCAGAAAAACCTAACTCAGCATTATTGAATTTTTCACAGAGCCAAGTTTCTGATAGTAGGTATATGTCATAGTCTAAGGTTGGTATAGTACGTATTAGATCTCTTAACTTTGTTTTAAGACCCCTAACATTTTGGTAATATAATTTCCGTGCTATGATAAAGGGGGACTTTTTGTTTGTTAGTACTATAAGATTATTATGGTTCTGACCTGTTTGGCCATCACGATCATAACTCACACATCTAGTAAATGTGTCTGGGTCATGGGTATTAAAAATTGTTGGTAATAATTCAGCTCTGTCATAACTGTAAGAAAAATTGTCTTGTATAGTATTGTTAGTGGTATAGGAAGAATCATTGGTATCAATAAAAGTGTTATTGGAGTAATCGGTGTCACATGACGTAGAATTCCCATCAGGGAAATTGTCTATATTTACATAGTCCAGTAAATTATTATCATAATGATGATAATGATGTCGGTTGTTGGACAGCAAAGGAAGATTCAGCATCTCTGGTAGAGAGTTGTCATAGAGTGAAGAAAATGTGGTGAGATAACTGGAGGTTGGACATTATAAGAATAATCATATGGGTTGCATGTTATTCTGTGTTGTTGGTTTAATGGAAAATATTGAGATTGAAGTCCTGTTGTCTGACATGTGGAAATAAGCTGGGGGTGGTACCAGGGTTGGAATGGAACAGGTTCGGGTTGGGTCCCATGTTGAGAAGCGATGTTTTGAGACTGTTGATTGCAAAGTTCATGATGGAGGGGGAAGGTCGGCTCTCTCCATGAATGATGATCTGGTTCGGAATGTTTGATTTGGGATGTGTGGGTCAGGGCTGGTATTCTGTGTTGTTGAACAGAAGATGGGATCTGTACCGGAACTGAAACTGGTGAAATCTGTTTTCTGGAAGTTGTATGTGATTTTTGAGCTTCAGTTGGGGTAGAAAATTTACCTGGAACTGATTTTGGTTTCCTTGTTGCAAATTTATTCTGGGCTTTCTGTTGATCATGATTCATATTTTTAGCTTGATGTTGTTTTGGGAGTGGCAGCAGCTGTTGAGTTTGCTGTTTTGCTTGTTTAGGGAGAGTAGGCTTTAATGAAGGGACCTTATATTGGTTTGTAACTTTATTTTTTGAGTTAGTAGTTTTTGATGTTTTAGAATTGCTCATGTTTTCGTGGTAATCTATTTCTTTTCCAATATTCTTAACTTATTATTATCATTATTTTTTAATACTTCAGTCTGGCTGGGGGAATATAAACAGGGAGGAGACCAGCAGTCTTGCTGGGGGGTACTATAAACAGGGAGGAGACTAGTAGTCTGGCCGGGGGAATATAAACAGGAAGGAGACCAGTAGTCTGGCTGGGAGACTATAAACAAGTTTAGTGAAAATTAGTTTTAGTGAAAAGTTTAATTTTAGTGAAAATTGATAATGATTTTTCTATATTAAATTTATTGAATGAAGCAACCTCTTGCAATTTTGTAGAGTTGTTTAAAAATATATTTAAGTTCAGCAGTGAAATTTATTGATCGTTCTAAGGTGGTTGCACTGTGCTCAAAAATCGAAAAAGAGCTAAAAAAGGGTCAGTTCATTTTTTTTTTTTTTAATTAAAACCTTTCGAGTGGGGTATTAAATCAAAGGTATTGATGGTCTCATGCTTCATTGAACATTTATAATGCGATAGTTGAATCTGTGTGAGGTTTACAGTTCACAAAACCACTAGTTATTCAACTCCTGATTCCATTTTGTTCGCCAGCTTTTCCGGAAGCGTCTATTGCGTTTGACTTAAGTGTTGCATCAACCACTATCATCTTGCTGGCGAATCTGCGCAGTCCTGAGTATGAGCACTTCACTGACTGGACTGATAATAGAGTCCCTTTCAATAGACGTTATGAAAAAGAGGTAAAATTCATAATCGGAAACATTGTATTTTTTAAAGAAAATTGACGGAATTTATACAAAATAAATTGTAATTTTTTTTTAAGTAACAGTAAAAAAAAAAAAAAAAAAAAAAAAAAAATGGTGTGACAGCACACGATTTTAATGATTTCTCGAATAGAAGCCAAATTCTACCACTGGTGACTCAACGAGAGAAACAATTAGAATTTATTATTTTAACGGACTGCTACAAAATTGTAGTTGTCTTTCGGACACAGCATTAAAATCAATCAAGAACATTATTCATTGATTTTTTCTCTCATTTTGTTCTTTCTGGTGAGGTTCATTCTTTCTGGTAACTTTTTCGAGTTCAACTTTGGTTTGAATATAAATGTTTATGTATGATATGAAGAGTACCTATCTCTCATAACTGTTAGACAGAGTTCTTCTAGTCTTCGCCGTTGTATATTTTTTGTTATGTTAGCTAATCCAATAATGTCAAATTTATAATCAGCATCTCAAAGTCATTGGATTTTATACGTCACAACCCTCATCTAAGATGAATAGTAAAAAAGTTAGTCCAAAAAAATACAGTGAAAAAATGGCAACAATATTATACAATAAAAATGAAAAAAAATAGAAAATTTATAAAAACATAATTATGTCCTGACTAAAAGGCGGGGTTATTTTCCATGGCAATCTCTTCCACCCAACTCTTATGATTCCGATCCTAAGGGATTAATATTTCTCCCTTCTGTTCCCATTCCAGACTACAAGACTACTGTACGAGGAAGTGATGAAGAATCTGAACTATACAGGTCTCGAGAACATGCTTACGAAAGCGGAAAGTATACACCACGACGACAGGTTTTGTAACTATATTTCTGAGATGAATAAACTGTATGCAAAAGTTGCAAAGAAGGAAATTAATGATATCCCACTTTAGATTATCCAACCCTACTACAAGTATTATTATTATTTTTAACTCTTTGCCTGCCATGGTACACCTCAAGTTCTTTTTTTTTTCAGTCTTTTTTTGTAAGTGTGCCCCGGAACCGCTTTCGCATTACTTCAGGGCACCTTTACATCCATGCCATTCCGGAAACGAAAAACTAGGTCAGAATTTTCCGCTCCGGTCGGTATTCGAACCCGCAACCTCCGGGTCAGTAACCAATGCTCTTAACCACTGAGCCACGAGGTGGTATTTTTTTAAAAGTCTATACACACGCAATTTTACTTCCTTTGCGTCATTACATACAAATAGTGTAATAATACCTATGTATAGAATAATAGAATTCAAAATCTTGGTAATATAATCATCGGTGCTGGAGTCGATGTCTTTTTCTGTACAAAGGATGAAATGGTTTCATTTCTGACTTCATACTTTGGTCTGTTTAATTTTACTAGTTGGTAAGTAGTTTTAGTCATTTTTAGAATTGTAAAATCTAGCTAGGAGTTATGATTTTAAAATTATCTTATATTTAATTTTAAGATTTTGTACCGATGGAACTTGTTTCCGTAAACTTTACAAAAAAAAAAATGTGTAAACAAAACCAATTTGATATATAATTATAATAATTATGTATTCACGCAATTACATTAACTAGGTGCAATTTTCAAATAGAAGAGTGCATTGTTCTTTAATTGTTCAGGACTTAAAACCAAATAGAATCGTTGGTGTTAGTAAGGGCAAACACACCTAAAAAAAAAACGTGTTCCACCCTACCCTACCAACCTCATTGAACATGACGACCTCAAAAGCAACATAAGCTACTTTGTGATAAAGGGCAAGGGAGATATATCACCTTATAATTATTATACTGCTACATTACGACTATTGGGTTCCTTTATTCCACAGTAGGCCCAAGATGTATTATTAAGTGGTAAAAAATCCGAATGGGAGGATATCTTGTCATGTCCCGGCTGGGTTTCGAACCCGCGATCTCTAAAGTTCACAGAGTGCCGCCATCACCACTGAGCTACCGCGGCAGACTATAAAAATTTACTTAGAAGAAGAACCCGACAGAAAACTCCCCCCAAACAGCATAAATACAGTTAAAAAAATTATCGGAGCTTTTCCATTGGAAATTTTCCTATGAAGGGGAAAGGTCACAAAGGTTACGCCAATCAGAATTAGAGAGGTCAAAGGTCAGGCAGCCAATGAGAAGTCCGAGGCTCTAGGGCGCATGCGCAACTCTTCTCCGAGTGTTCTGCGTCTAGAACTCTGCCTGGGATGTTATTATTACTAGTGGTTCTGTGAACTGTAAACCTAACACAGATTCAACTATCGCATTATAAATGTTCAATCAAGCATGAGAACATCGAGACGTTTGATTCAATACCCCAGTCGATAGGTTTTAATTTAAAAAAATTCAACCAACCACCCCAGACATCTCAATTACAGATTATTCTTATTTTTCCTCACGAGGTACCTATGAGTTGACCCCGGACATAATTGAATGGGTGAGTAGAAGAAACAGGAATGTCAAAAATAGACTTTTCAGGAAAGCAAAAATAAGAGTTTTTTTTTTTTTTTTTTTTTTTTTTAAAGATGAGTGTTTCACAGCCTTTTTTATTTCGTAGCCATGAAACAGGAGCTACTGTAGACGCTTGTGGTCTGTGTTGTAGCCTGCCCATCCCGTAGTATGCCTCCCCTCTGATGGGCGAGAAGTGACACAATACTTCCCATTTAGGTGCTGGGTCAACACGAGCGCACCGGAAGGTATCCCTTACAAACAATTGTAACCAAATTAAGAATACAAATTTTTGTCGGCGCGGGGGTTCGAACCCGGGACCTTCCGCATGGCAAGCGAGTGCTTAACCACTGAGCTAATCGCGCGCTCATGCTAGTGTTATTATCATGCTAGTGAGTATGCTTCCCCCACTTTAAAATTGAAAAAAAATTATAAGAGTACTTTTAAGGGGCATTTCTCCTTCATATTCACAGAGATGATAGAAAAGAGTACATTCTTTCTTATTCTACGAAGAAAAAAAAAAATCGATTTTTGACATTCCTGGTTCTTCTACTCACCCATTCAATTATAAAGTACAGAGTAGAAAATTTTCTACCCAGCCAAGATTCGAACCCAGGTCACAGTGACTACTAAAGTATTTTTTTATAAATTATAATTAATGTTTACTTTTTTAATATAAAAACTTCTTCAAGGGACCATCCTTCCGGAAGGGAACCGAGGATGCAAGAAGCATTCTTGTTTTCAATAGAATTTCAAGAAAGCATTTGATATTGTAGTTGTAGGTAATTAGGTATAGCTTATCAAATATTCATCTCTATAAAGTTTGCTTCGTTTCATAACATCACCTGACATTTTCATAAGTTCTTTTCACAAAAGGTCGGTTATCGTGATCAATGTTATCATCAATAAATATTTTATATTTGATTCTTTAATTTACTTTTATTTTAACCTTATGTGAGCGACGCCGCCAAAAAGTTTTGATGAATTAAATTATGATCAATGTCAAAGAAAAATTAATGGGTGAGTAGAAGAACATGCTAAATATGTCGATTTTTTTTTTTTTTTTTTGCAGAATTACATGCAATGTACTCTTTTCTATATCTCGTTGAATATGAAGAAGAAATACCCCCAACAACTAGGGAAAAAAAATAGAGCGGAGAAAACGTACAGCATAGTAATGTAGTATTTTTGGCCTCCTGAAAAGTCAATTTTTGATAATATAGCATGTTCTTCTAATCACCCATTCAAATAACGATATAATAATTAATTAATATGAATGTGGACTCTATCATATTTGTGTTAATCATTTTCGTGGTGTCACAACTACTCAAAATCGCTTTAATAAATCCATGCTGAAACCGGGACTTGAACTACCGACCTCCAGGTTGCAAGTCCGCCGCCTTATCGATAATAGGTACTAACACTCTTTAGTGGTAACCACCGGGAGAGGTCTTATTTTTAAGTGGTCACAAACTCAAATTAATGAGGACAAAAATCATACTGGGGTTAAGTTGCAGAGAATGCCTAGAGCATTAACTTCGCCCCGGGTTACAGAAAAATTGTAATTAAAAATTAATATTGTTCTTTATTATTTTTTGGTACATACTTGTTTTTTTTTTTATTGTTATTAATTTTTTGTAAGAAAATAATGTGTAAAAAATATAAAAAATACACTGGGTAGAATTCGAACCATCGGATTCCTACGCTACCTGGATTACCAGACTAGCGCGTTAACCAATTGACTACCAGTGCTTGACGAGGTTAATGTTGAAAGCATTTTCTACCACCTAACCCTAAGAGTCTAATTATTGTGTGGTCACAACCTAGGAAAAATTTATGCACCGGGGGGGGATTCGATCCAACAGATCACTACGCTACCTGGAATACCAGACTAGCGCGTTAACCACTCCGTGAGAGAGGACTGGCGTAGGCGTGTAGTTGATGTGCGCCCTTTATTTTTCGTGTATGCAATGTGCAGTAAATGTACGATTTTTTCGCTCACGTATAGTCGTATGTAAAATTACAAGTGACTCGTATAGTAGACGAGATCTAGCATGTCATATGAATCATGGATGCGCAATGTACGATTTTATGAACTTTTTTTTTAAGGTACTTTATTTGTATTTTTATTAATCAACAAACATTTTTTCGAAAACAACAAAATGAAAGAACAATAAAAATAAACAAAAACTTAAAAATGTTCATCAATTTTTATGAATAAATTAAAAATAGTATTTAAAGTTAAGGTGATTTAAAGTTAGTATTTAAACTTGCATATTGGGAATACAATAAGAGTGTTGTGCTCAATACTGATTGCACAAACACAAGGGGAACTCTGAGACTTTGAGACTAGACACTAGAGTGGTGCTGGTATAACTGAGTAGTCCTGAGACTCTACCCTCGACACTAGGGTAGTCCTGGGCTTTAAATTGCGATAATGTCAAAAATACTCGCAATAAAATCCATTTGTGACAAACTTTTGTAGGACCAACATTTCTCTATCCTATCAATAGATGTATACGTTTATGGAATATAATATCTAATCCTCCCTATAATTTGAACATCTATGAAGAATCAGTTAACTCTTTGAGAGATAAACTTCTCAAACTACCACATGTTTCACTGAGAGACTAAAAAACTTTGCTAATGTTTTTTATTAAGAGATTTTTTCAGTTTTCATTTATTTTTCAAGCTAAGATACATATTTCTTATTATTAGATTGTAGTGTTAAGTAGGGAAAACTTGTATAAATGGGTAGTTCCCGTAAGTTTATATAAAATTTAAAAAATACTAACAATAATAACCACCACTATCATAGAGCCACTGCACTTTCCCCTCTCTGGTATCCTTACTCAACGCCAAAGGAGAGGTTAATTCATAATTTTGACATCCAACATCTTGTCTACCTATACATTTTTACACTTCTCTTGAGAACAAAATTTTCGATCTCTTTCTCTAAAACTCCTGCACGATACTAGTGAGGATGTCAAGGATGCAGGGGGATGAAAGGCAACATGTATTGTAGATTACTGATAGGTGATACATATACAGGGTTTTGATAATTAATGTATGTACAATTATTTTTTGTACTTCCACTTATTGGTGTTCATTTCTATAAATAAAAAAAAAATCGCGAAATATATCGGAAAAATTTATCAGCACCACTTTCAAACACATACATATTTATTAGTAATTGTACGTTAAATTTTCAACAAGAAAAAGTGTTCACCTTTCTTAATTTGTCAATTTGTTATCGAGTCATACAAATAATGGCAATTCCAAGAAATAGTAACGATTCCAATTTTGAACAAAAATTGAAATTGTAATTATTCCACATAAACTTGCCAAAAAAAAATCAAATGTTTTGAACTGTACCTTTTTCAGCAATTATACGATTAAATCCAAAACCTGCTAAATTATTGTTGTCTTTTTATGGTTCCTGGTTATAATCACCAACTTTTGATACCCCCCCCCCCCCCTTGTGAAGGAACGGGGTCCCAGGTGTTGAAATAATTACCTATGCTAAACTACACATTATTTCTTGTTTAATTTCAAGATGCAGGGACAATATGTCCAAAGGCTGCACTTGGCACATCCTCTGATGTATAAATTGAAAGTCCGAATTATGAGACAGAATCAAAGTCATTCGAACCAAACTTCTCACTTTTCTGTTTATATTTATTTATTTAGAAACTCTTTATTAGTAGAACAAATATACAGACAAATAAAGCTAAAAATTAAATATAACTTTGTATTCGGAGCATGGTGTCCATTTTGATTCGAACCCGGGTCACCTGGAGTGCAAGCCGAGCATGCTACCGCTAGGCCGGGGTGACTGGCACATCCTCTAATTAATTATACCCTACCGCGTGGGCCCTTCCAAAGTTCATCAAGAAAATAGAAAGCGATCCACTCCAGTGATTTTAATTTCATTTTCTCTAGTTACTTTAATTTCCTTTTTTGGGGTTGAACGTCGCTATCAACTGCATGGTCATATAAATCACGCCGGGGTTCCATCCTCCATTCGTTGGAAACAAACAAACCATATACTCAAAACCTCACCCAGCCTGAGTGGGGCCGGAATTACACAGCCTCAGGGCTCTCAGGAGGGTTCGAATTTGAACTGTCACCCATCTAAGTCGAAACGTCGTAACGCTCGCTTCTTCATGTCTCAGGCCTTCAAAAATTGATATGAAAATAAAATTGTATGTTTTAATAATAATAATAATATCGCCTTATTTATACTACCCGATTAGGACTATAAAGTCCCATTATTCCAGCAGTAAGCCCAAGACGTATATTATTATGTGTTAAAAATCCCGGCTGGGTTTCGAACTCGCGACTTCTGTAATCTTTGGATTCACAGAGTGTCGCCTTTACCACTGAGCTAGCGGGACAGACTTTATTACTTTATTCTTTAGCAGTATAAATAAAGTATATTTTGTATTCGACGTGACGGCGATTCTGACTTCGAGTACACCAACACACAGACCTCAGTAGCTTGGGCGATATGTTGGCCGACTTGTAACCTAGAGGTTGGTGGTTCAAGTCCCGGTTTCAGCATAGATTTAGTAAAGCGATTTGAGTGAAAGTGAGTAACACCAATCTGACGACTACAAGTGCTTGTTGCATCTATTGTGTAAGGGATGTGACCACAGCTTTCTCATCAAGCAATCAAAACCTGATGTTAGAATTTCCAGCCCTACCTAAGCTGGATGAGGTAAACGTAGTTCAATTTCAGTATTGAATGAAAGGTCTTCTTGTCTTGATCCTCAGCACTATAGGTCTACAGTTCACAGAACTACTCCTCATTGTGAGAATGATTCCAAACACAATTAAAAAAATGTCACATGTCTATTTCATAATGTGTCTAAAGTTTCACACAAATATTAAAGATAATTTATTTTAAAATTTGGTTGCAACAATTACTGTATGCAAATCATAAATCAAAGAAGATAAGAGAAATGAGACATTAGATAGAGAGAGAAAATGAGTAGAGAGAGAAAGAGAAGAGGAGAAGAAAGAGAGATAGAGAGAGAAAGAAAATTAGTAAAGACATAAAGAAAAAGAGATTGAAATAATGAAGAGAGAAAGAGAGTGAGAGATGTAAAGAGTGAGAGGAGAGACGAAAGAGAGAGATAAGGAAAGGGAAAGAATGCAGAGTAATAGAGAGAGATAATTGAGTTTTATATAGAAAAAATGTCTAAGGAGGAGGAGGAGAGAGGGAAGAGAGAGAAAGAACACCGTGTACAAATGTCAAATGTAGTCCCGGGGGAGATTCGAACCAGAAGTTTTAATTGAAGTGAAAGAAACTTGGTCTCATTGCTTTCAGTACCAAAACCAATTTTAATCTTATTAAGTATTACTTCAAAAAAAACTCTGTTATAGAGAGGATGAGGAGGAGAAGGAGAGGAGGATGGAGGAGGAGGGAAAGAAAGGAGAAGGGAGAGGAAGGGAAGGAGGAGGAGAAGAGGAGGAGGAGAGAGGAGAGGAGGAGAGAGGAGAAGGAGGAGGGAGGAAGGAGGAGGAAAGGAGGAGAAGGGAGAGGAGGAGGAGGAGAGAGAGGAAGGAAGAAGGGAGAGGAGAAGGAGGAGGAAGAGGAAGGAAGAGGAGAGGAGAGGATGAAGAGGGAAAGAGAGGAGAAGGAATAGGAGGAGGAGGAGGGAAGAAGGAGAAGGGATGAGGAGGATGAGGGAAAGAAGGAGAAGGGAAAGGAGGAGGAAGAAGAGGAGGAGGAGGGAGAGGATGAGGAGGGAAAGAAGGAGAAGGGAGTGGAGGAAGAGGGAAAGAAGGAGAAGGGAGAGGAGGAGGAGGAAGAGGAGGAGAAGGGAGAGGAGGAGAGGGAAGGAGGAAGAGGAAGAGGAGAGGAGAGGAGGAGAAGGGATAGGAGAAGAAGCGATAGGAGGAGGGAGAGGAGAGGAAGAGGAGGGAGGGAGGAGGGAAAGAAGGAGAAGGGTAGAGGAGGAGGAGGAAGGGAGGAGGGGGAGGGAGAGGAGGATGAGGAAAAGAAGGAGAAGGGAGAGGAGGAGGAGGGAAAGAAGGAGAAGGGATAGGAGGAAGAGGAAGAGGAGGGAGAGGATGAGAAGGGAAAGAAGGAGAAGGGAGAGAAGGAGGAGGGAAAGAAGGAGAAGGAATAGGAGGAGGAGGAAGAGGAGGGACAGGGGGAGGAGGGAAAGGAAGGGGAGGAGCTATTGCAATCCCCCCTCCACCTCCTCTTCCGCCTACTCCTCTATTTGATTTCAATTTGTCGTCGCCTGCTTCCTCACAATGTTATGACGGCAATTTTCCTAATTGGAAAGTCTGCCCCTTCAGTGCAATTCTTACTCAGTTTTTACTCAACTGGGTATCGAACCCCGTGCCAAGGCAAATAGTATATCTTTTTATGTTTTTATTCTAAGAAAGAAAAAAAAACACTGCCAATTACTGACACAATTCTTCCTCGTGAGTGTTTTACATTGTGACCTTACACGTGGCAATTTTGAGATTTGATACTAAATCGCTTTTTGATGGAAATACCATGTTTGGCGACCATCGAACATGATGATGCTACTAAATGATGATGCTACTAAATGATGATGCTAATATAATTTCTATTTTTTTTTTAATTAAAATTGTTTTTTTTTTAATTTTCTAATAATTGTTCCAACACCCCCTACCGCCCTTCCTGCTTCTGATTGAACACATACGTCGTGTGGAAAGCGCCACCGTCCATTCATAACAATTAGCCTGTGTACTCCACACAAGAGGATTAACACGTTCACTTCCTCATTAATCAAATCAGCTCCCCCCCCCCTGGGCCGTCCGTGCAACACTTGCGTACCTACTACTACCATACTCCCATCGCGGCGGGAGAGAAATTAACACCTCGACTTCCGTATTATGTAAATGATCCCTCACCCACCCCCCCTCTCGATCGCGAATAAGAGCACTTGGGACGCGTGGCTTGAAAACGGGGCGAGGAGGGCGGGGTGGGGGCGAGGGGAAGGGGGTGTGTCTTCTTCTTTTTTTTTTTTCTTCTTTTTTTTTACGAGGGGAAAAAATTTCCAAGGAAACATCAGTGAACCCGATACGCAAATAGCAAACAAAACCGAACCCAAGAACAAGGACCACGGAGTATGAACACATAGTGATATGTTGTATCTACACCCCCAAGTCCCAGCTATCGAGAAAGACCTTACCTGCAACTATGAGATCGGGAGAATGGGATTTGGCGAACCCACTATAGAATAGAATAGAATAGAATAATTTTTATTGTAAATAAAGCCCGAGGGCATCTTACAAAGTCAATACTTAAAATTAATCTAATACTAAGGGAATAAAACAAAAGTAAATTACAATGTTATGACATTGAAAATAAAGACCGTTGACTAAGCTTAAATCAAATAATACTATACTATACATTGTCAAGAAACTAAACAAAAAAGTAGTAGGTAGGTAAATAAATAAGACACATAACAATAAATAAAATAAAATAAAACCATACAATATAAATATTGTAGACTAGCTTAGTTGGTCATTTAAAAATTCGTCAATCGAAAAATATGCCTTTTCTAATAATAATTCTTTAATATGGCTTTTAAAAATTTGATATGGCATTTCTATTACATTAGCTGGTAATTTGTTAATGAATTTATAACAGTAAAAATTGGGACCATTTTGACTCTTAGTAAGTCTTACAAAGTCAGCTCTGAATTCATTCCTATGTCTAGTATCATGGGGATGGATTTGACTGTGTCTCACATAGTTAGAAATATTACTTTTGGCATGTAACAAGCAGTTTATAATGTAAATACAAGGAAAGGTAAGAATACGTAAGGTTTTGAAAGCATCCTGGCAAGGAGCTCTATAGGGTAGTTTTGCAACTATTCTCACAGCTTTTCTTTGTAACCTGAATGCACGTATTCTCTCTGCTGAGTGACCCCAAGCCAATAGGGAATAACTCAAATGTGATTCAACCAGACCAAAATATACGACTCTGAGAACCTCTTGAGAAACGCAGGAGGAGAGATTTCTCAGAAGGTAAATATTTTTACCAAGTTTTTTAGCAATGTGGTCCATATGAGCCTCCCAGCATAAATTTGGTTGAAGTTGAGTACCTAATAATGTAACCGAGTCAGGATTTTCAAAACCTTCTGCATTTCTCAATGTAAATAATACTTTCTCAGTTTTATTTTTATTGATGAACAGTCTGTTTGCTGAGAACCATTGTTCTACCTTACTCAACATATGAGATAGTAATAATTCACAATGCTCAAGGTCAGTAGTTGTTCTTGTAAATGTTGAGTCGTCAGCAAATAAAACAGTATCTTCCTCATTCATAAAATCAGGTATGTCATTTATGTAAATTAAAAACAGTACAACTCCTAGAATCGACCCCTGCGGTACGCCAGAAGTTATGTCACTCATGTCTGACACATCCTGGCCAGGACAAGACTCGATCCTAAAAAGACTATTGTCAGATGGATCCTGATTTGAACGGGAGATTAACTCGTTATTTTTATTTGACTTAAATAACCTTACACACTGTTTACGACCAGTTAAATAAGATTTGATAAATTGCAGACTTGTAGAATCAAAATGATATTTACCTAGTT
This sequence comes from Bactericera cockerelli, assembly GCA_024516035.1. Lineage (NCBI taxonomy): Eukaryota > Metazoa > Arthropoda > Insecta > Hemiptera > Triozidae > Bactericera > Bactericera cockerelli. Next base: position 32,802,960 of record CM044962.1, on the reverse strand, counting down.
TTTGAATCATAATGTCATGGCATACGGTATCAAAGCCTTGCTTACGTCACAAAAAAGTGTACAAGCAAACTTTTTTTCTTCATATGCTTTCAAAATTGTGTCAACTAATTTTAAAACCGCATCAGAAGTAGACCTTTTTTCGCGAAAGCCAAATTGAAATTTCGAAAAAAGATGATTTTTGATAAAATAATCGGTGATCTGAAACTTTACTATCTTTTCAAATATCTTTGAAAAAATTGGAAGAACAGATATTGGTCTATAGTTCTCAATGAGCTTGGCATTACCTTTTTTGGGAAGTGGTGTAACAGCTGCAATTTTCAAACAATCAGGGAAAACTCCCTCTCTTAATGAATAATTGATCAGTTTTGTCAAAGGTGTTAAAATGAGAAACTTAATTAACAGCAAAATTTCTAAATCAAGACCATAGATATCTTTGGCTTTGGATTTATTTATTAAACCTAGATGTTTCAGCACGTAAGCATATGAAACCTCTTGAAAACTAAACTGGACACTAGAGCTCAAATTAGTCTGAACCAAGTCAGCAGGTCTAATATCAACCAAGGGAGTTTTTTCCCTTATCTCGCTTACGGCTTTTAGAAATTGCTCATTGTACTGAGCTGCGCTAAAATTATTAGGACAGACATTTTGCTTCTTCTTTTTAGTTCCTGCAATCTCCCACATTGCTTTGGACTTACTAGGATATGATAGAATTTTAGCATCATTTGCATGTGTTCTTGCCATATCAATTTCATTTTTGTACATTTTTCTAAAATTATTTTTGTAAGTCAAAATTTCAGGAATTGGGTCTTGTTTACAAATAGCATAAAGATCTTTCAGTTCAGACCGCATTTGTTCAAGTTTTGGTGACCACCATTTTGTACCTTCTGTTACATATTTTTTTACACGCTTTTCTTTAAAAGGAAAAGAGATTCGGAACAGATTGTAAATAATGTCATGAAATCGTTGGAATTTGTTATTTATGTCTGTATTTTCTAAATCAATAAAACTGAAGTCTGAAGATTGAACAGACTCATAAAAACGACGCTTTCCTTGTTCAGTAATAGGTCGATACCTGATGATTTCAGTTTCTTTAGTAAAATCCCAGATGTTCATGTTCAAAATTTGGGCTCGGTGGTCTGATAGATTAAAATCATTTACATAAGTCATACAATCAAAGTCATGTGTGTTGATAAAGATATTGTCCAAACAGTTATTTCCCCGTGTAGGTACTTTAACTTGTGGTAAAAATCCATAGGATGCAAATAAGTCACATAAAACTTGCTTCTGACTATTGTTTGTATGAAAGTGTACATTGAAGTCTCCACAAATAATAACTCTCTGCCTTTTAAATATCTTTGACAGTAATACTTCAAAAACATCAATAAGATCAGGAAAAGATGCATTAGGTGACCTGTAAATTGTAATAATAATTAGATCTAATATTTCAATATGTACACTAGAGATCTCACAAACAAGCTCCACAGACAGTTTGTTTACATCATCAAGTGGTGTTGACACAAACTTCCTGTGAACAAGTACCATGGATCCACCTCTAGGTACAATAGGTCTGGCGTAGTAAGAACCAACCTGATAATCATCTAGTAACAGAGCCTCTATTTCAGGACCCAATAAAAAGTGCTCTGTCAGACAAATAAAATCAAATTGAAATTCAGAGTTTCTTGTAGTGCTTTTGGTTAAAGCCTGCAATTCGGACACTTTCGATCTAAGTGATTGAATATTAAGGTGCATTAATTTTACAAGGGTTGTTTGATCACTTAGACTTAGACTTAAATTTAAATTTTCCTTGTCTAGAATAATAGTTTCATTCTGACCAGTGTAGTCCGGTGCACTTAGAATACTATCAAGCCGATTATTTACAACTTGGTAGGGACAAGATTCACCGTTGTCTGATTGTTGCTGTGGAGCACAAATATCTACATGCGTTAACAAGGTAAAATAATAAAAACCTTCTTCAAGGATAGTGTCATCAAAATCTAAAATGCGTTGCTCGATATCTACTGGACGATAGATACTAGCATTTGTGTCAGTGACCTTTTCGGTGTTAAAATGCTGCGGATGGGAATCCACATTAATTAACTGAGAATCACTTGCCTGTTCGGCCAGCACGTCAGCTAATAGATTCCTACCCTTCTTATGAGCAGTAGTCGTCAAGTGACTAGAAAAAACGGGGAGAGTTCATTGCTCCATCACTACCATGATGGAAAGAACGGTTAGTAAACATACGGCTGCGACCATATGTTCCAGGAGGAGCACCCACATGAGCACAAGAGCAGGTATGTTGACCACCATAGCGGCGCGGCTCAACCATACCGCTCATGTACCGGCGTGGAGGCTCACTGGTTTGACGAGGGCGTTCATGGTAGTAATTATTAGCAATGTTTCTCCTCTGATGGTAATGTACTCCATTACTATTCCTAATATGCCGAGGTAGACGAGACAATCCATAATTATTATAATTATTTCGTGTCTGATGAGATTTGTTGTTTACAAAAGTACGTCTAACTTGACTATAGTTTAGTTTAGATTGAATGTTTTTGAATGGTTCCCTGAGGTTTTGTTGAGAATTGTTATTGAAATGTTTCTGGATTAATTTTGAAGTGCCATTTTTACTATTTTGAACTTTGAAACCAACCGATTGTGATGTTGTAGATGTCTTTATCTTATTGCGTACTTTATTAATGACTGAAAAATCTTTCTTCTCTACAATATGAGAGTATATCATATCACAGAACCTACGTCTACCTATACGGTTGAACTGATACCCGTCTCTATTGTAGTCACAGTCTCTAATTACGTGGTCAGGATTCAAAATAAAAACATTCTTAGTTTTCAAATAGTCACTTACTCTAGTGTTGAAAGAATGAATGTGATAGTTGAACTGAGATTCACCTCTACGGGGTGGAACAAGAACAAAACCAAGTTTACAAGAGGAGAATTTCCTGACAATCTGATCTAGCTGATGCTTAACACGTTGCCATGATGTTTTACATACGTCATTAGAGCCAGCACAGATTATCATGACATCCCCAGCTCCTTGTTTCCCAATTTTGAACTCACAGATATTTTCAACACCAGATTGGTTTTTAAACCAACACTTTACGTTATACTTGCTAGAGAATCTCTTCTTCAGTTGATTTTCTATATTTTGAACAAGGTTGTCACCGATAACTGTAATAGAGGCTGTACTAGGTGATGTCACAGGCGGTGTTCTTGCATGTCCATCGCCTACATTGAAAACTGCTGGGTGATTAGACGATTTGTTCGTATTGCTGTCGGGTTTCTTTAGAGAGGGTTTCATCTGTGATGGTGTTGCAGTAGGTTTTGATGTATTATGTTGATGCGATTGACCTTCTTTTATACCCTGTATATCTTTTTCCAGTGTTTTGATTTCATTCTCCAAATCCAAGAATTTGCTGACGGAGACATAGCACTCTGCTGATTGTTGATACTGGTTAGAAGTAGTAACAGTTGCTCTGCAGTCCTGATTACCAGATGGTGTGACGTCATCTCGCCTGGCACTGTGCTGCACAGTTATATCAGCTTCAGTATACTGGGTGAATTCAGATTTCTGAGCGTGATTGTTGTCCTGTTCAAATTCTATTTTGTTCTGGATAATAGAATTTGTTTGAGAAATGCAGGTTGAACATTTGACTGGAGATTTTAATTGTTTCTCTAGTTGTCTTGTTAGATTCTGAATAATTGTGTCCTGCTCTTTTTTCGAGTCGATATATTGCTTGATGTGCTCCTCATGTTCTTCCAGAATGGCTTGATTCCTTAGTTCATATTGTTTGATTTTTTCTGAGGCACATGATAAGTTATTATGAAGAGTGTTCACTTTCTCCGAAAGTGTTTCTTTGCATAAGTTCAATTCTTCTATTTCAGCGCATTTTTTGTTTAAGAGCTTGAACATATTACATATTAACTTATTAATTGTTGATACATCATGGAAGTTTGTTTCTTTGAATTTTTGATTCATTATGTCAATTTCTCTCTTTATTTGAACACTAAAAACAACCCCTCGTTGAACCAAATTATTAATATTGTCTATTTTTATATTTACCATTATTTGTCTTTTAATGTTATTAACAAGCACTTGTACTCATGAAAAAAAAGGAAAAAATTATACTACTTAGCAAAGAATTAGAAAAAGAAAAAAAAAAAAAAAAAAAAAAAAAAAAAAAAACCCCATATCTATGTATACTGTGTCAGATGTGGCAACTCGTTATAGAGCAGTTCGTTGAATGAATAAATTTAATTGTTTCTCTCTATGTTTTACCTACTAATAAAGAGTTTCTAAATAAATAAAATAACTAAACCAAGGTATAAAATCTGGAAACTATAATATTGCATCCAGATTGTGTGTCTACTTCTGATGTCAAACCTCAGAAGCTCGATACAGGTGGTGGGGCGTCCGTTCTGATTCTCGAAAGTTGTGGGCGTCAATGCTTTCCTTTGCCAGGGTCGTCGGCGTCGATGTTAAATGCTGCACCACCGCCACCGGTTCCCGCAGGATCCCTGATGTTGAGCAACGTCTCCAGTTGGGTGGAAGAGATTGCCATAGGCAATAACCCCGCCCTTTAGTTAGGACATATGTATATATTTTATTTATTTTTTTCTTGTGTTATATTATTATTATTGTCATTTTTATATTTACTTTTTCCCATTATTTGTCTGAATTTGTCTGTATGTTCTACTAATAAAGTGTTTCTAAATAAATAAATAAATAAATAAATAAACGACTTGCTGGCATTTCGGCCCAACCCAGGCAGGGTGAGCTCAATGTGGGTAGCAGGTTTGTGAGTTTCCTGTGAATGAGGGGTAACATTTAGGTACACTTTTTTTTACAAAACAAAAAACAACAAATTAATAATAATAAATTTAAAAAAATACTTAGAAATATGTACAAAAAAATAAAGAGCATTATCAATTTTTAATTTGTAATCCGGGGCATTACCATTTGTAAGGCATTCTCTGCCACTTAACCCTGTCGTAATATGACATTGCGGTTGACAGAGACTTTTAACCCAAATTAATAAAAAATCTAGTTACCTTTTAGGCACGTCATCCTCCAGTTAACTTTCACTAGTAACCATGGTGAAGTGGTGTAACGCAGTAGGCTCGCACGCACTGTCACCTGAGTTTCATTCACAGCAGCATAGAACCTTGAATGGGTGACCCTTCAAATTCAGACCTTCGCCTCGTGATGCTGGCTCGGCCCTACTCAGGCTGGCTCAGGTTAATTTGACTAGCTCATTTGAGAATTTTCCATTGAATGGATGGTGAAACCCCCGTCGTGATATGGCCACACATTTGAAAGCGACGTAAAAAAAATATTTCTTTATACAAAAACGAACACAATACTTCCGATTTCTAATATTAGAAATTTCTCGGAAGTAACAAAATACCACATTAAGTAATTAAGTTTTTGATTTCACGTCGCTATACAAAACAACATTTTCAGTAGTTCCTACCTATTTCGGATTTGGTTCAGTGCATGTTCCAGCCAGCAGGAAAAGTGTAAAAGTATAAGTAACCTCAGGACCAGGTGCTAAACATCAACAGCAACTAAAGATCACCTGGCCTTATGCACAACAAAGTATTATTGAGGAGGTAGTGCGCCGCACCGCCAAGTCAAAATATAAGAAGAGTAAATAAATACGACACTATGGAAAAGCTGACTTTATGCTTCTGTAACTGAGAGTGAAACTATATAAAAAATGTGTTTCTTTATGTTATTATATCACAATTTTTAGTAAGTAGCGCAGAATTATAGGACTTTTTCCATATCTTTTAATATCCTAATATCATATTTTTGCCTAAAACTCCGCCACTGGTTGCTGCTCTCATTTTTCCTCACGAAGTATGAGTGGACCCCGAACACCCAAGAACAGAGCAGAGAAATCCTATTCCGCAGGGGATCGAACCCAGGTCACCGTGCGTGCAATGCCTAGCTCACTCTGCCAAGGTGACTTCGAATGTGAAACTATTAGAATTGGATAAAAAATTATTATACGATAAGGAAAGTAAAAACCGACCTCAGTAGCTTGATCAATAATTATCTTTGTTTATTCATCTAAAGTTATCATATTTGTGTTAATCACTTCCGTAATATCACAATTACTCAAACTTGCTTTACTAAATCCATTCTGAAAGCGGGGAAACCCCCGACCTCCGGATTAGAAGTTTTTTGAAAGATAGGCACTGAGGATTTTTTTGAATTGAAAACTTGGCGGGGAATTTTGAAACCGCGAAGACAAATTTTGGGGTACTAATATAAAATAATTGTTATATTTGATTGTAAAAAAAAACACAACATCAAGACATTAACATTATCTATCATTTTTGATTTTATTGGACAGAAAATTTAATTAAAACACAATAATTATTTTAACAAAAGATTTAGGAGGGGGGGGGGGGGGGGGGGGGGGGTACCTGAGGAGATAGAGGCCGTAAAAGGTACAGTTCAGGCCCCATCTAAACTGAAATATATTTATATTATAATAATAGATGTATCACATTTACACACGTACATATATGATGACTATGTAGCAATTGTAGCATATTCGTATAGTATATACAGGGTGTCCCACCAAACTTGGACACCTCGAATTACTCGGCCCCTGAAAGAGTTTTTGAAAAATAAAAAAATTTAGGATACATGTGCTAATTATGCGGTTTCTGTCATGAAATTTTTTTTATACAGGGTGGTTCAAAAGTCAGAAATTGAGGTGTTAACTTTCGATTTTTAAATGGATCGACCTGAATTTTATTTGATAATTTTACTTCTAAATAGTTCCTAAGTACTTTTTTAAACAAAAATGTTACATACAGGGTGGTTTTTTTTCGACCACTTTTTTTTCTAAATCTTGAATAACTCAAGTTCGTTTAATTTTTTCGATAACAAGAATAGAATGTGTTTGTGTCATAAAAACATGCACTTTCAATTGGCATCAAACAATTTTATACAGGGTGGTTCACAAGTGAAATAATGACTTGATTTTTTTTAAAACCGAGTTTTTTTAATTTTTTATTTAGGATTAATAGTTCGCGTCTAATTTTACACATTTTTAGTTAGTCATATCGAAAAACAAAACTAAAGTGTTGTACAGGGTGAGACATAATTTTTTTGTAACACCCTGTATATGGGCAGTCAATGAGACGCAAAATTAAATATAAAGACTTAATATGCAAAAAAAAACTTCGATTTTTAATGATATTAAAAAGTTATGGTTTTTTAACTAATATTGTCGCATGGCCCACCCTGTAGATATTTTCTTAAACTATCATGTAGGTACTCGAGGTTGTATAAAATTCAACGAAGACTTCGAATCTTGGGGGAAAAAGAAGTAAAAAACATGAATTTGAAGCCATTTTCAATTTGGTGTCCACACTGAATGATTTTAAAACTTGAGATAAAAAGTAGGTAGGTGTGTAGACACAAAATTGAAAATGGCTTTTTGAATTCATTTTTTTTCTTTCATATTTGGACTCCTCGTTGAATTTTAGACAGTTTCAACTACCCATATGATGGTTTAAGAAAATATCTACAGGGTGGTCCATGCGACAATATTAGTTAAAACTCCATAACTTTTTAGCTTAATTAAAAATCGAAGTTTTTCTTGCATATTCAGTATTTATATTTAATTTTGCGTCTTTTTGACTGCCCATATACAGGGTGTTACAAATAAATTATGTTTCACTATGTACAACACTTTAGTTTTGTTTTTCGATATGACTAACAAAAAATGTATAAAATTAGACGATAATTATTAATCCTAAATAAAAAATTAAAAAAACTCGGTTTTAAAAAAAATCAAGTCATTATTTCACTTGTGAATCACCCTGTATAAATTTTTTTGATGCCAATTGAAAGTGCGTGTATTTATGACACAAACACATTCTGTTCTTGTTATCGAAAAAATTAAACGAACTTGAGTTATTCAAGATTTAGAAAAAAAATTGGTCGAAAAAAAACCACCCTGTATGTAACATTTTTGTTTAAAAAAGTATTCAGAAACCATTTAGAAGTAAAATTATCAAATAAAATTCAGGTCGATCCATTTAAAAATCGAAAGTTAATACCTCAATTTCTGACTTTTGAACCACCCTGTATAATAAAAATTTCATGACTAAAACCGCATAATTAGCACATGTATCCTAGATTTTTTTATTTTTCAAAAACTCTTTCAGGGGCCGAGTAATTCGAGGTGTCCAAGTTTGGTGGGACACCCTGTATATTTCATTCATTATGGACAAAATGGCACATGGGAAAATATCCCGCGAAAAAAAGATTCGTAATCGGATTTTGTGTGAAGCTTTAGTCATTGTTGTGGTGTTGAGGGGCGGGGGGCGCAGGGGGTGTAAGGAGGGGGTGTTGGGTGGGGGGTAGCAGTATTTTCGAGTCAGGTTAGGGTGGGTGTTTGTCAAAGTTTGGGGGGAGGGGGTGTTGTTGTGAAAGTCATGAGTGGTGGGGGGTGGGGGAAGAACGACTTTTGATAAGCGGTTAAGGATAACAATATTGAACGACAATTTTTTGAGGATAAAAAAAAATTGGTGGTCATTGGTTTCAAGTGGTCTATGTCTGTTAACCTCACCCAGCCTGGGTGAGGTTAATGTAGGTCGAAAATGCCACCCCTACGTGTTTGGAGGGAACAGAATTTTCTGTTAGAAAATTTTGCCCACAACCGGTAATTGAACTCATTATCTCTGTTGTACGTTCAGTAGTCACAACCGTTACACCACTAGTGCTTATACACTTTTTTCTTACACATGGTATTTATAATGGTATTTACTTAAAAAAATATATAATTATATATTTAGACATCCTGATATGAAATTATTATTGAAACACTTTTATATGTCTAGGATTCGAATTTTGGTATCCTATTCATATAAAAATGTTTCAATAATAAAAGCACTATTTTTTTCTCGACCGCTCCTCTAATGCAGCCCGTACGAATAGCGTGGAGGAATCACGACAAAGTAACACAAAAAGGAGATAAACTCTTGCCATGACGTCAAAGGGGGGGTGGGAAGGGGTGGCATGCTATATATGGTTAGACCCCCTCCTCATCTCTACCCCAATCACCCCCGAACCCAATAAACCCTCCCATTGTGGTGAGGGTCTGTTGGATTTCTTTTCAAATTATGCTTCCTGTATTGAGAGCTGAATCAACAGCCGGTGGGAGATATTTAAAACTTACTCGGTGCATGTGCAATTGTGCATACAAGAAAACACAAATATTTCCTGAGGAACTGTGCCATGCAACTGCCCATATGTGGTATTTCACTGTTATTTAGCGCGCGATTAGCTCAGTGGTTAAGCACTCGCTTGCCATGCGGAAGGTCCCGGGTTCGAACCCCCGCGCCGACAAAAAATTTGTATTCTTAATTTGGTTACAATTGTTTGTAAGGGATACCTTCCGGTGCGCTCGTGTTGACCCAGCACCTAAATGGGAAGTATTGTGTCACTTCTCGCCCATCAGAGGGGAGGCATACTACGGGATGGGCAGGCTACAACACAGACCACAAGCGTCTACAGTAGCTCCTGTTTCATGGCTACGAAATAAAAAAGGCTGTGAAACACTCATCTTTAAAAAAAAAAAAAAAAAAAAAATAGTGAAAGTGACAGAAGTCACCGTGGCATTCCACGCACGGTGACCTGGGTTCGATCCCCTGCGGAGTAGGATTTTTTCTGCTCTGTTCTTGGGTGTTCGGGGTCCACTCATACCTAGTGAGGAAAAATGAGTAGATCCTTAATTGAGAGCAGCGACCAGTGGCGGAATTATAGGCAAAAAAAGATATTAGGATATTTAAAGATATGGAAAAAGTCCTATAATTCTGCGCTACCCACTAAAAATTGTCATATAATAACACAAAGAAACATACTATTATTTGTAAAGTAGTACAAGGGCCACATTTTGAAATAGGATTAAAGTTAAGAAGAGACTGACACGCTCTCTAGTGGGACTCAAGAGTGCACTTGGCACATCCTCTAATTCATTTACCTATATTGAAAAGTTGTTCAAGTTAATAAGTTATCACTTTATCAGTTATCATATTTGTGTTCATCACTTTTGTAATATATCTACTCTCAAACTCGCTTTACTAAATCCACGCTGAAACCGGGACTTGAACCATCGACCTCCATGTTACTAGTCCACTGCTTTATCGATCAAGCTACTGAGGTCGGTCATTTACCTATATTATTATCACAGCTGGACTGCCAGCCTCCGTGGCGTAATGGTTGTGACTACTGCCTGCAGTCCAGAGTTCCCGAGTTCAACTCCCGGCTGGGGCAGACTTTTCGAAGAAAATTCTGTTCCATCCAAACACGTGAGGCTGGCATTTCCGGCCCTACCCAGGCTGGGTGAGGTTAATGTGGGTAGCTGGTACGATTCCCAGCGAATGGAGGGTAAAACCCCCGTCCTAATCCAGGACGTTAAATCAAATAGAATCGTTGGCGTTAGGAAGGGCATCCAGCCGTAAAAAAAATGTGCCAAAACCAATCAACCTCAAGCATGAGGTTGAACAACGTTGACCCTGCTTGAGCGGGATAAGACAGAGTAAAAGAAGAAGAAGAAGATTATCACAGCTGGACTCAATTCGTTGTCATCGAATGAGATTGAATAAAAGTGCACTAATTCATTTATATTACTATCACATCCCGACTCAATTCGTTATTTGTTCGGCCCTAATTTGTGCATAACTGAGTAGCAGTGGTTAAGAGCATTGGTTGCTGACCCGGAGGTTGCGGGTTCGAATCCCGGCCGGAGCGGAAATTTCTGACCGAAATTTTCCGATTCCGGAACGGCATAGATTCCGGATGTAAAGGTAAAGTGCCCTGAAATAATGCAAAAGCGGTTCCGGGGCCCTTTAAAAAAAATCTGAGTAGCAGTGTACAAAGCCTCCGCCATCCAACTGCCCCACCTCCATCGGATTCACATTCAATACGGTTTTTAATCTTCTTGAGAGTAGATAATAGACCACCCTACCCTGTAACCCCCTCCCCCTCCAAACCTCCATCCACCCCGTCCCTACCCCCTTACACCACCCCCCCCCTGCCCCCTCACACCACCCCCGCCACTAATTCTTTATTACTTCCCATTGAGTGAGCCGCAACAATTCACACCCCCCCCCCTCCTTGGTGTCACTTCTTTTTTTTAACTTTCCACAGAATTCCCGACGTTTTGTTGGCAAAATTAAATTAATTCAGTTTAATTCTATCGGGATGAAAAGCGCTCGCCTTTGTGTGTCGGGTGTGTTCATTAAGTGTTATTAAAATCTTGGTCGCATCATTGTGGATGAACAACGATAAGAGTGGAATCGTTAATCCCCGGATTTGCACTCGAAGATTATAGTCGGGGGAGAATGTGGAGGTTGCGGGTTCGAATCCCGGCCGGAGCGTAAATTTGTGACCGAGTTTCTTTTTTCGTCTGCGGAATGGCGTGTACCCTGAGGTCGAGACAGAGAGAAGAGAAGAGTACGGACAGTGAGAGAGAGAGAGAAAGAAAGAGAGGAGATGAGTAATTTAAAGAAAGAGGAAAAGAAAGAGGAGGGGATAGAGAGGGAAAGTATAATAAAGGAGAAAGAGGAGAAGTAGGAGGGGGAGAAGGAGGGGGTATATTGCAAGAGAGTGAAAAGAGGAGGAGAGAGAGAGAGTAGGAGAAAAGAGAGAAATAAAAAAAGAGAAAAGAGAGACAGAGAAAAAATGAGAGGGAGTAAGAAGGAAAGAAAAAAGAGAGTGAGAAATGGACAGAGAGAGAGAAAGGTGATGGAGAGGGAGACTAAGCTTATTGAAAAGATAAGGAAGAAAAATGAGCAAATTTAAGATAAAAATAAATAAATAATACATAGCCGTGGCTGAAAAAACAACAAGTCCAATCAAGTTAAAAGTGTGAAAATTGAGAGAGGGAAGAGGCACGAGGGGAAGATATAAAAAAGTGATAATAGATTAATAGAGTGAGAGGGACAGACAGAGATAGAGAGAGAGAGAGAGAAGGAGAGAGATAGACAAAGGGTGGGGACATGAAAAACAAATCGGACTAAAACAGTTGACGCATAAAAAACACATAGCTTTTGACGCTAGACGTGTAATAGAATAAATTCTATTAATCTATTACAATGAGGTGGCTCTGCCATGAAAAATCAACACAATTTGGATCGAACTCTTTGTAGAACGTCTGTCCTGGTAGCTCAGATATAAAGGCGGCACTCTGTAAATCCAGAGATACCAGAGGTCGCGGGTTCGAAACCCAGCCGGGACATGACAAGTTATCCTCCCATTTGGGATTTTTACCACATAATAATACGGTTTGGCTTCAAAACATTGAATATTGAATTACATTCAATATTTTGAAGCCAAACGGTATTTAAGTTGTCCGAAGAACTGAATATGAAGAACCATCATAGACGTGGTTAATTTTACATCTAAAAAGCCTCAACCATTGTGCGTAAGATTCAGTAACATGTACAGTTTCTCTTCAGTAATTCTTAATAGTGAATTTGCCCCTTACATTAGACCTCTTCCTCCTTGGTCCTCTGATGTACCTAATTTTGATGATACTTTATGTTTCGACAAGAAAGCAAATGTATCTCCCATTGCCTTTCAACAAAATTTTAAGAACCTGATGTACTCCAAATACAAAGATTTTACTCAGTGTTACACCGATGGCTCCAAATCGATTAATAGTGCCAGCTGTGCCTATAGTATAAACAATATATTTGTTTCTTCATTTAAACTGAATAAAGTTAACTCTGTTTACTCCTGCGAACTAATAGCTATATTACTATGTCTAGAGCATTTGATTTACCTACCTGGCACCAAGTTTTTAATTATATCTGATTCCAAAAGTTCATTTTGTTCTTTGACAAATCATGAATTTAATTTATTTATTTATTTATTTATTTAAAACAATTGGACCAAGCTTTATTTACATTTTTTTTATATACAGTGAACATAGTAACATGGTGAAATAAATATAAACAAAGCCTGATCAAGGGTGGTGATAATGCCTTCGGCATTCTCTTCCACACCACCCTTGATTACAGGAAACAAAAACAGTTGGAAAAATACATAGGAAATCATTCTATTGTGTCAAAAATTTATAATGTTTGGCACAAACTTCAAATTTGTGGCAAAAATATTTTTTTTTTTTCTGTGGTGTCCATCACACTCAGGCATCATAGGCAACGAAATAGTAGATAACGCTGCCAAAAATCCTCAAACTCTTGTTAGTGCATTAAAACTATGTTCAGCTGAAGATTTAAAACCATTTATTTCAAATATCATTAGAGATGAATGGCAGAATATTTGGAATACTGTTCTAAATTTAAACAATTAAAAAGAATCAAACCAATAATTGAAAATTGGGAATCTTCTAACAGAGACAGTAGATACGAAGAAGTTGTTCTTTGTCGAATGAGAATCGGCCACACACGCGCCACTCATAGCTTCTTATTTAAAAGATCACCTCCACCCTCCTGTCAATGTGGCGAGACTTTAACTGTCCTCCACATCCTATCTTGTCATCTAATACATACCAACATCCGTGCCTCCCTCCCTGCTCCCCCGGCACTGACTAACAGTTCCGAAAGCGTTGATTCTCTGTTCCAATACTTAAGAGTTCTCCGTCTGTATACTATGATTTGATCATCTAGGGAATCAGCGCGAACGACCTGTATAGTGACAAAGTTAAAGCGCTTACAAGGGAAGTAAAAACAACAACAAAAATTTCCAATAGTTTTTTAACAAATGAATTTATTCTTTTTTTTTAATTAACTGTAAACCTTATGAAACAGTCTTAGGTTGAATAAAAAACACCAATTAAAACGTGAAAAAGTCAAATTTACAAATTACATACATAGATAAAATCAAATATTATGCATATCTCGATGGTATTGAACCTATTTGTCATCGATGACAGTAGGATTATCGATGCTACTTCCCGTCTGGTTCTGAATGGCTTGGAGTTGGTTGAGATAGTTGATGAAACTCTGCAGTACTGCGTGCTCATGTAGAGTCAGAGGCTGTGTTGCTATCTGTTGCGGGGTCTGCCCCTCCAGGATCATCTGCTGCAGCGAGGGAGGGTCCCGCTGGGGTTGTGGGTGGAGGAGACCTAGCCCAAGATTGTGAGCTGTGGAGGATGGAACAGACAGCTCGGGTTGTGGTTGGAGAAGACCTAGCCCGCCAGTGGAGGATGGAGCAGACAGCTCCAGTTGCGGAAGAAGAAGACCTAGCCCGCCAGGGTAGGCTGCGGAGGAGGGAGGAACAGGAAGAGCGGAGCCGGAAGGTTGGCTCTCAGAAGCATTGCGTAATCCAGCTTGAATTTCGAAAGGAATTTTGGAGTTGTTTCTCGGGCCATAGGTTACATTAAAGTACCTGGGAAACAAATAAAGAAATTATTTTAGATTTAAGCTCTATTCTGACCCGGGTAGCTCTGTCTGTCCAAGTAAGTCAGTGGTAAAGGCAGCGGTCTGGTCATCCAGAGGTTGAAGAAACCCAGCCGGGACATGACATGTTATCCTCCTATTTGAGATATGTACCACATAGTAATATGCCTTTGGCTTACTGCTGATGGGACTTAAAAGTCTTAATCGGACAGTGTATATTATTATTAAGTTAAGAGAGGGTAATTATAATAATTCCGTGTTGAGAGGATTATAATATATGGACGCCCAGATCCAATGCATAGGCATTTTTCATGTCCATTCATTCTATTTTTGGTTTGAATGGCCCGATTTGAGATAGTCAGGACGAGGATTTTACACTCCATTCAGCGGGAATCTATCCAGCTACCCATCCAGACTGCCTAGGACCGGAGCCTCATGTGTTTGGAAAGAACAGAACTTTCTGTGCAAAAAGTCTGCTCCAACCGGAAATCGAACTCAGGATCTCTGGACTACAGGCAGTAGTCACAACTGTTACTCCACGGAGAGTCGAATAACAACAGGTATAATAAACTATTCTGTTATTTAATTAAATATTACCTGCCAAACCAAGCTGCATCTGTCTTCGTCCGCCTTGGGTACGGTTGCTGCAAGTTGCTTTCGTCAGGACTTTGTGCAAACTGTCTAGCTAGCTCGTGCGCAAGGGCAGGGTCAACATTCTGCGCAACAAATTTAGTGCGCTGTTGCAACTGCGCAGCGTGTGAGGACTCTGCATGGTGTGTGGGTAGCATGGGTAGTGGTAGAGGAGTTTTAGGTAGTATTGGACGGAGTCTAGTCGGTGTAGGTACTGTGGGTTGTCTTGCTCGTTTGGGTCGTCCTCGTTGTGTGGGTTGTGTAGGTTGTACAGGTTGAATTGGTTGTGTGGGTTGAATCGGTTGTGTGGGTTGAAACGGTTGTGCAGGTTGAATGGGTTGTGTGGGTTGAATTGGTTGTGCGGGTTGAATGGGTTGTGCAGGTTGAATCGGTTGTGCGGGTTGTATAGGTTGTGCGGGTTGAATCGGTTGTGCGGGTTGTATGGGTTGTGTGGGTTGTATAAGTTGTAGAGGTTGAATCGGTTGTGGAGGTTGAATAGGTTGTGCAAGTTGAATGGGTTGTGTGGGTTGAATGGGTTGTGCAAGTTGAATGGGTTGTGCAGGTTGAATGGGTTGTGCAGGTTGAATCGGTTGTGCAGGTTGAATCGGTTGTATGGGTTGTGGAGGTTGCTCAGGTTGTGCGGGTTGCTCAGGTTGTGCGGGTTGTCCAGTTTCTCTGGGCCACAGTCTCAATTCAAGATCAGCATCCTCATTTGGAGCGTTACGTCCAAGTCTCAATTCAAGATCATGATCTTCATTTTGTCCTTCAACTGTGGAATGCAAAAACCAGAAGACACAAGTATCAGGCGACGTTGCCAATCAGATATGGTGGGATTGGTGTGCGGAAGATCTCTGACCTCGCCTTGCCCGCTTTCGTCAGCTCTGCTCACGGTGTACAGGACCTAGTCTCACAACTTCTTCCTCAGGACGTTATGGTTTCCGTACATCTGCGATATGAAGCTGTGGAATGGTGGCAATCTACTATTGGCGAAGACACAAGTCAGTACAAAAACTTCTAGGGAGCAATCGGTGTACCTGGTTCATATTGTTTACAAAATTCATAACGGGTTTTTGTCATGTTCACCGTTTCCCAAAAAATATGAAAATAACCATATGCTTATTCAGGTTGGTCCCTATACATATACATACTATACATAATATATGGACAGCGGGGTACCAACGATAAATTTGACCATTTCCAGCAAAAAAAAAA
Organism: Bactericera cockerelli; assembly: GCA_024516035.1. NCBI lineage: Eukaryota > Metazoa > Arthropoda > Insecta > Hemiptera > Triozidae > Bactericera > Bactericera cockerelli. The sequence goes on along the minus strand of CM044962.1, from coordinate 32,786,706 downwards.
CATCATATTTATAATATAAAGGTAGATCTCACGTGGTTTTCATGGCGGATGAAAAATAGCGGATTGCTGCCATTTTTTATTTTTGGAAACTCCCAGATACCGTTATCTCTAGTGGAATAACTTTTTGTTTCATGAAAAGATATTGATCACATTTTTGTAATCTACACAAAAAATGACATTTGAAACCATCGTTTCAATATGATAAACATTATTTGTTGTCTATTATAATTTCTTATCTATTTTTAAGAGGCAAACCAACCCAGACTTTGTTGGTTGCCATTTTGATCTTCAAAACCATTTTTCAGTTTCTTTGCTCAATTTTTTTCTCCGGTGAAAACCTGAAACTCTTTGATCAAAAAATGTGTCTATTTTGTTTTCTAACATATGAAATTGAGATTATTCAAATCAGACTAGTGAAACCGGAGATAAAATAAAATGATTCGCCAGCAAACGTGATGCGCCGCATTCTGTAGTCTATCAACATTAATAAAATTTATCTTCAACTAGCGGACCCTGATGTAACTAAAACAATAATTTTCCCTAAAGACATACTAAAAAAGAAGAAGAAATATAAACTTGTCACCGTATTATACCTGTATGATTAAAAAATTAGCAGCTAATTGAAAATAAAATGAAAATACTTGTCTTCAATGACCACGATTATAAACGGTTGATAATAAATGTTTAAAGAAATGATGATTTTGCAAAGGCCATCAGTTCTTGTTGATTTTTCTCAGGGTTAAAGTTAAAACCAAATTTCCTAATAACACAACGAATTCTAATTACTGTGAATTTTCAAGCTAATTCAAATTTTTGGTTGCTATTGAAGTTTGCAATGAAAATAGAAAAAAATTCCTTTAAAAGATCAAAATTGTCTCGTGTTACAAGATCTATTAGAAAAACCTTACCTGCTATTATGAAGACAACTGCAGAGGTGATTAACAACATCAAAAGTTTCTCCATGGCTGTCGGTACGTGAGGCTGGAGCTCTGGCGAGAATGAGGTTAATTGGCAGCTCAGGAAGACTTTTATACAAGTTTTATATACAGGGTGTCCCATTATAAACGGGACATTCGAATATCTCGAGAACTCCTGACGATAGGAAAAATCTGTTCAAGATCAGTTGCATAACTCTAAAGGGGACATAAGATGGCGACCTCTAAAAGTTTCTCGGATGACCCCTTCAAATGTATTTCAAGGTCACCTTTGGAATTCTAAATAGCACCCTATATTTTTTAAGGCATTTTTGAAATCTACATAAAAATTTAGGTTCAAAAAAAATCTTACTTGTAATTTTTGTCACACCAGTTTCATACCTTTTAGGTAGTGTAAGATTTATTCTATCTTAGATTTGAGATAGTCAGGACGGGGATTTTACACTCCATTCAGCGGAAATCTTACCAGCTACCCACCCAGCCTGCGTAGGACCGGAAATGTGTGCCTCGCGTGTTCGGAGGGGACAGAATTTCTAGTGCTGTACCACGATAATAGTATTGGTTTTTCATTTTACTGAACTTTTTGGGTCCCCTATACTATAGATACACGTCAGCAATGCCTGCTGTCTATGTAATGCTTGGAGGTCACTGGTCTTGGCGTGTCATGTCTACATAGATCGTACAGCAGACGGTTGGGAGTTGAGAGGAGCCTCATTAGACTGCGCCGCCAATTAAGTTTTAGTTATACAGAAACTCATTTTCCACATTGGAGCTTGTGTGTTTTTCCTGTTGAGAGCAAATAAGCTCAAAACAGCTGTCCAGGCATATTCTGATATCATGTACATTTTTTCTTCTCTTCTCATTTTTCTGTTTATACTGATTATGCTGTAGCTAATTGAAATCGAACAAGGCTGAATATAATAGACAGCATTTCAATAAATAAACTATTGCTGCAATTTTTGTTTTAAACTCATGCAGCATTTGACTTCTGCGATCCAGAAATGGGATATAATTATATCATAGGTGCCCCGCACTGCACCGCACTGCCCATTCTTCTGCTCTGAATGAGGTGTATAAACTTTTTTTTTTAAAAGATGAGTGTTTCACAGACGTTTTTCTTTCGTAGCCATGAAACAGGAGCTACTGTTGACGCTTGTGGTCTGTGTTGTAGCCTGTCCATCCCGTAGTATGCCTCCCCTCTGATGAGCGAGAAGTGACACAATACTTCCCAATTAGGTGCTGGGTCAACACGAGCATACCGGTAGGTATCCCTTATAAGAATTGTAAAAATATTAAGAATATAAATTTTTGTCGGTACGGGGGATCGAACCCGGTACCTTCCGCATGGCAAGCGAGTGCTTAACCACTGAGCTAATCGCGCGCTATTTGATTTCAAATCCAGCCTCCACTCCTTGGCGTAACGGTTGTGATTACTGCCCGTGGACCAGAGATGCTGAGTTCGATTCCCGGTTGGAGCAGAAATTCACAGAAAATTCTCCAAACACATGAGGCTGGCCAATCCGGCCCTGCCCTTAACGTGGGTAGCTGGTACGATTCCCAGCCAATGGAGGGTAAACCCACAGTCCTGACTATTTCAAGTCAGGACTTGAAAACCAAATAGAATCAATGGACATGAGAGTAGCCTAGACATTGGATCTGGGCGTCCATATCCTATCACCACCGTGATGTAGGTATCTGTCCCTATCTGTCCCGGTTGCTCATTGGTAAAGGCGGCACTCTGTGAATTCAAAGATTCCAGAGGTCGTGGGTTAGAAACCCCGCCGGGGACATGACAAGTTATCCTCCCAATTGGGATTTTCACCACACAATAATATGTCTTGGGCTAACAACGGCTGGAATAATGGGACTTTAATAGTCCTGATGGGGCAGTATAAAAAGGCGATATTATTATTATTATCTCAGGGACACGGGATTAATATAATTATTATATTTTAAATATAAATATGTTTATTAAAAACAAGTCCTATAATTCTGCGCTACCAAGTACCTAAAATTGCGATAGTACATATTTCACTAATATATAGCTTTTTTTAATTGACGGTAATACCGCATGCTTTTTTTTATTATTATTTGTATTTTTTTACCATGAAGGCCACCTAACATGAAATGGCTTCATGGTTGCCTAAAGATAGCATAATTTACAATTGTACGTATATGTAACATTGTTCAGATCACGTAACTAGAATAGATGGGCACGTGCTGGCATATTTAATGATTCATAGGTGCCACAACCAAACAACCTCAACCATGAGGTTGAACAATGCCGACCTCAAGTACGATTAAGAAGAAGTAATATGAAATAAAAATGCTTCATAGGTGCCACATATGAATGACGTAAACTTTACATTAACTGTTACCGTTTAGTCACCAATGGCGATTTTTGGTGGATTCGGTGGGTTTGGATTAATAGTTTGAAAAGAAGTTGCCTATCATATTTTTGAGTTGAGACCTTATTACTTATTATACTAATGTAAAACTGATAAGAAATTGGTAGGGACATTTACCGGATTGAGGCTCATGTATCTGATGATAATTATGGCTGCACTCAAATTGAAGCCAAAACCTTTTTTTACTAGGTAAAACTAATAATAAATTGTAAGGGTCATATATCGGATTGAGTCGGATTGAGATGTTTTTTCTTTACTGTACACCACACTTGCTTACCTATCACTCGAATATAAGTCAAATTTTGCCAGTGGTGACTCAATGGTGACAGTTAGCTAAAGGTTAATGTCAAAAACGGAATCAGCACCTCAAAATCATTGGATTTGATAGTCACAAGCCACCCCCTAGTACAATACTAGTACATTGGGGGCCGGGTCCCTAGAATATTATCATGATTATCTCTAATAAAAAATATCCTCTATATATTTTTTTTTTTTATTATAGTATTTATTTACAGAGGAGACTTAACAATCAGAGTCCTTGCTCCTCTAATATTATTAGTTACAATGAGCAACATTTTTTCATCGAACACAAAAAACGAGACCTTGCGACCGAAATTTGTAGCCCTGAAGAGTCTGAAGCCTATTTTAACCAAGGGTTTGAGGTTTCTGCGGTATAATAATTATAATATCAACTTTCATTCAAAATTTGAAGTCTCTAACTTTTGCCGTTCTCGAGATATCGTCTTGACGGACGGACCAATGGAACTTTTTTGGTTTCCGGAGGCTCTGATTCGTCCAGAAAATCTCATACTGTGGATATGAATTGTGACAAGAAATTTACTCGATTGAAATTTACACAAACACGAAAAAGAATAAGAACATTTATTTATTACATAAAATTCGTATGTAAACTAGTTTCAAGGCTGCCTACATAATAAGTGAAAGAGAAACATAAAATATGAAAAAAATTGAAATCGGTGCAAAAAGTATTTTTTTCTTTTACAAAAAACGAATTAAAACCATTGAAAGTAATTAAAATCATAATAAAATTACAACAAGAAAAGCAAATAGCAAATAGGTGCTACAAAATTATAATTATAATTTTGTCTCAAACTTGTTGATTTTTTCACTTGAGGAAGATTTTTTTACTAGTTTATTATTGTTTTATGATACACCAGTAAAAATTAATCACTTTCTAATTATTGATTGTTTCATATTTTCAGTAAAAATGAATCTTTTTCTAGTAAAAAAAAAAAAAAACAAAATAATACGAGTTCCATTATTTGCAGTGGAGTCTTGATATAATAGATTCCAAAGACAGAGCAAAAATTCTATTATACTCAATAAATAAAGCAAAAAAAAATCCATTATTTATTGTATCTATACTGAAATAAATAAAGAGGTGCTTTGTTAAACTGTGGTCATAATGGGACTACCTGTCTTGCGCAGACAGTCTAAATACAGCACTACTTATACTGTCTTATGATAAAGAGGTTTCTAATAAATAGGGTGTCCCATTATTATTGCCAAAGTTATTGTGGTTTTGGATAGTACACGGTGTTATAAAGAGACCCCGTCATCTGACTAAGTATGGATCGGTCGCTAAGCGTCAAAGGGACATTCATAGCTTCTATATCTGATGGAGAATAGCCAAGTTGGATCAGTCTGGCCAAACTGATTTGATTTGTTTCTAATGCAAAAGCATCGGGAGGTTGGACGGGATAGTTATTATTGGGAGTGGAAAATGGAAAATTTGGAGGATAGTTGGGGGTTTGGGCAGGAAGGTTATTGGCATTCCCCGAGACAGGAAAGTTGCGGCGACGATCCTCATGGTAAATAGGGTCAGCCCACTCGTTAGCACCTAGAGGTTCTTGTTGCGCCCTGCGAAGAAAAAGATTTTTATTCTACAATTAATATAACCTCTTGCACATGGAAAAACGAGAAATATAATAATAATATCGCCTTATTTATACGGCCCGATTGGGACTATTAAAGTCCCATTTTTCCAGCAGTAAGCCCTAGACATATTATTGTGGTAAAAATTTCGAATGGGAGGATAACTTATCTTGACACGGCTGGGTTTCGAACCCGCGAACTCTGGGATCTTTGGATTCGCAGAGTGCCGCCTATACCACTGAGCTACCGGGACAAATATATGAAGAAGAACGAGAAATATACCAATGTAGAAATATAGAACTACCTACATACAGGGTGTCCATATGTAAACTAGACATTCAAATATTTCAAGAACTAGGTACTGAAGATAGAAAAAATCTGTAAAAGATCATATTCATGGCTCTTAAGGGGACATTTAATGGCGACCTTGAAACGTTTCTTAGTTAACCTGTTCATGGTTATTTAAAGGTCAACTTTGAAATTTTAAATAGCATTCCCTATTATTTATGACATTTTTGAAATATACACGAAATTTTAAGCTCCAACAAATTCTTATTTGTAATTCTTGTCACACCCAGTTTCTGTCTTGTTTGTAGCCGAGTAGTTTGTTACTTTGTTGCACGCTTTTGATGGGGGTCCATAAGGAATGAGGTTTAAGAGAAAAAGACGGAACAACGTACTTTCTTGTACCACGACCAGATGCAGAGTGTCGTGTGTTTATATTTTATTCAGACACAGATTTTACAAGGAGGTATGATCTTAAGGCTACTAAGCTTAACTCTAGGAAGTGAAGCACCAATTATACAACATCCTTCCCTTTAAGTTTTCCTTTCAGTGGAAGCTATCACCATCCACCTGGGATTAATTTTTAATAATATAAAACAATATGCAGCTTACATTAATTAGCATTTTGCAAGTTAACAGTTTTCTAAATACACATTATCTGCCTCCTCAGACTTGGTATGGTACAGTATACATTATACATATAAACAAATAATACTTAAACTAGTAATAGTATTGTACATAAAAACATAACCAAACAATAGTAAAATAGTTTTAAAAAAATTAAAGCCAAAAATATATATAGGTACTATTTATGTAACAATTAAATAAAATTTTAAAATTCTTCGTTACACACATTTACTTTTCTTTGTTAGGTATGTGATACGGTACATAAATTATTATCAATTTTTCAGCTTATATTAACATAACTTTTGTTCTCTGTATTCTAATTTGTCAGTTACATGAAACACTATTAACACATAGAACATTAAGTTTATCTATTGACACATATAACATATGTCTCTACATCTGGCTTATTTATTTCTTATTACATTAGAGGTGTAGTTCATTCACTAGCACTTAATTTATTTAATTAATCCAACTCAAATTCTTTAAACTTTGCTGGTTTTTTAACTTCCCTTTTTGGTCTATTCTCTTTCTTTGCAGAAGGAGTTTTGCAATAAGTGTGGTCCTCTACCTGGGACCCTTTCAATGGGGTTGCAAACTCTTCTTCTTCTTCACTTGATATGCCTACCCTATGTGTGGGGTTCTGAACAATGGTTTTATCAACTATTGATGTGGATGCAAGTTCACTTTCCTCTCTTTCAGGGGAATTATTTAACTCTGTGGGGTTCTGAACAATGGTTTTATCAATTATTGATGTGGATGCAAGTTCACTTTCCTCTCTTTCAGGGAAATTATTTAACTCACTTTGCATTTTTAACGGCTGAGCAAATTGAGGATTATTTTTATTAACTAGTCTCGATTCCCACAAGTCATCAAAATTGTCTCCAGAGTTCACACCCACAGCTCCAGGAATCATACAATGTCCCTGCTTGCCAGTTTTAAACTCTATGGACGTGTGTTTTAATACGCTAGTATTCCTTCGCAAGATTTGTCCATTTTCAGTTTGAACATTGTATGACCTAGGATACTGGGTTTTACTAACAATTTTACCTCTGACCCATTTCTTTTTGTCATGAAGCAATATGTTTTCATTAGGAGTAAATTCAGATTCTATTCTGCTACTTTTATCATAGTGTTCTTTTACTTTGTTCTGTTTTACTTTGATTTTCTCTTTTGCCTGTTCTGTGAGTTGTTTGAAGTTTTCAACAGGACTTAATTTTTTGGGATTAATTAAGACTTTAGTTTTAATGAGTCTTCCCATTAGTAATTCACTGGGGGAGACACCAATAGAAGCAATAGGTGTAGCACGATATTCCATGAGGAGGTCTTGAAAATCTAACTTAAAGCTGTCAGCTTTTCTAAGTAGATCTTTACAGATACCTACAGCTCTCTCACTTTGCCCATTAGAAGTGGGGTAGTGTGGACTGCTTGTCCGCCACTGTATGTTAAAACTAGTTGCAAAACATTTAATTTCATATGAATTGAATGGTGAATTATCACTTACTATGATATCAGGTATACCAAAAGTAGCAAAAAGAGTTTTAAGTTTTATAATCACTTCATGACAGGATTTACTTTTAAGCTTGAGGCACTCAATCCATTTGCTAAAGCTGTCTACAATTACAAGGTAATCAATATTTTTATAATTCATGATATCTAAACAAATTCTTTGGAATGGCCGATCAGGTATCTCATAAGGTAATAATGGCTCTTTAATTTTAGACGGTCTGTTTTCTTGACACGTCAAACAATTTTTTATATAGGCTTCAATATCATTGTTCATGTTCACCCAGTAATATGTTTGTTGTGCTCTCAGTATTGTTTTAGAAATACCCAAATGACCAGAGTGCAACATGAACAATGCTAGCTGTTTTAGCTTACTAGGAATCACAATTCTGTCCTGATAATAGATTATGCCATCATTACATATGAGTTCTTCTCTGAGTTTGAAAAAATGCCTGATCAATTCATTATCTTCTAGATAACATTTACTCTGAGGCCAACCTTCAACTAAGTATTTCATAACTTTGGCTAGACTTAGATTGTCTTCAGTCTCTTTCTTTATTAACTCATAGTTTAGAAGGTTGTCCACTTTGTAAATGTTATGTACAAAGTCAGTTATTTCTATTTCATTATCATAAGACTCTTCAGGAAAATTTCGAGACAAATGATCTGCTATCAGCATGTCCTTACCAGGTAAGTATTTAACATCTAAGTCATATTTTAGAAGACTAAGTCTCATTCGGACTATTCTATCTGATACTATTTGACAAATATTTTTCTTGAATATTGACACTAATGGTAAATGGTCACTCTGCACAGTGATCCGTCTACCCCATATGTATTTATGGAATTTTCTTACAGCAAATTTGATCGCTAAGGTTTCCTTTTCTATTTGAGCATACTTTTTCTCTGTCTCTGTTAAACTCCGAGATGCAAAAGCAATAGGTTTACCGTCTTGAAGGAGACAACAACCCAATCCATTCTGACTGCTGTCTGTTTGAATGACAACATCTTTATTTAAATCAAAATTTTTCAGAACTGTGGAGCCAGCAATAGCTTCTTTGAGCTTGTCAAAAGCCAATTGCTGGTCAGCATTCCAGTGCCAAGCAACATCTTTTTTTAGTAACACCCGCAGGGGGGCTGTTATCTCAGACATGTTGGGAACAAATTCTCTTAGGTAGTTATACATCCCCAACATAGACTGCAATTCTTTTACTGACTTTGGTTCTTTTAGGTTTTCAATAGCCTTAACTCTATCCTTATCAATCTTACAGCCATCTTTATTGAAAATATGACCCAAGTATGCTATCTCACTTTGCATTAATTGCAATTTATTCTTGTTGAATTTGATATTAAGTTCTTTTGCACGTTTAAAAACCTTGGACAATGTTTCAACATGACTCTTTTGGTCATGACTAGCTATTAATATATCATCAAAATAAATGACTAAATCATCAATGCCACTGAAGCATTCTATGTTATACTTCATAAAAATTTCCGGGCTGCTGACAAGTCCAAAAGGAACACGGAGATATCTAAAATATCCCAATGGAGAGTTGAAAGTGCAAATGTCTTTTGACTCTTCGTGTAGGCTTATTTGATTGAACCCATCTTTCAAGTCTACTACTGAAAATATTGTTTTTCCTATCAACTTTGTCTTTATTTCTTCCAATGTTGGAATTAAATAGTACTCCCTTTTTATTGCCTTATTTAAATCGATGGGATCCAAGCACAATCTTAGATCACCATTTGGTTTTTGTCTAACAACCAGATTACTACACCAGTTTTTAGGCTGTGTGACTGGTTCTATTATTTTATTTTTTACTAAATCATCTAATTTTACTTTCAATTTATCCATTAGAGTGTATGCCACTCTTCGTGGGGCTTGACACGTAGGGGTTTGTGTCTTATCTAATATTATCTTATATTTTTGAGGAAATTCCCCAGTGCCTTCAAAAACCTCGGAATATTCATTCAAGAATTTATCCAAATTAAAAACATGGTCCAAGTTTTCCACCTTCTTTATTAAACCCAGATCAACACAGGCCTCACGCCCTAATATAGGTATTATACCCTTACCATCTTTGACTATAGAGAATGTCAAGGTGTGACTCAATTCACTTTTCCTCATCTTGATCTGTACGTTACCCAGGATTTGGATTTTGTGACCTCCATATGCTTCTACAGTGTTGACCTCCTTTGACGCTTTGGATCTCCAATCAGGGTGAATTCTCTCAGCAACAGATTCTGGTATTACGTTGATGTCCGCTCCTGTGTCAAGCTTGAACTCCACATCCACTCCTCCTATCTTGAAGCGTTGGACCCAAGCCCGAATTGAGTCCACTGAGAGTGTGTTGACGTCTCCTGTCCATTCATCTGCTGCTGACGCCCTTGAACTTGATAACTCACACTGCTCGAGGCCATGTACTCGAGTCTGCTGACGCTTTTGAGGCTGCTGTTGACCATTGGACGTGTACCTTGGATACCTGCAGGAGATTGCAAAATGGTTTGGCTTAGAACAATTCAAACAAAGTTTATTGAATGCGGGACATTGTCTAGGCAAGTGGTTGGTTCCACACTTACTACAGTTGAACTTTTGTGGTTGCACTGTCTGCACTGAACTCTTTGTGGTTCTTGTTTGTGCATGCCCATGTGCACCTTGCCAGGTTTGTCTCGTTCTCTTATTGGATTCATGAGCATTTACCTTGGCTTGCCAGGTATGTCTTGATCTCTTATTGGACTCAAGAACATGTACCTCGGCTGTTGAATGGTTCTGTTCATTTCCTATAGACACCATTTGTTCAACTTTTAGTTTGGCATCCTCAGTAACCCTGCAATAGTTTCTCATTTCTTTTAAAGTCATCTCAGGTGACCTCATTAGTCTTTCTTTAAGACTTTGATCCCACAACCCACATACTAGCCTTGCTTTCAAAACTTCTTCATATTTTTCACCTAGTTCACATTTCCTTCCCAACTGATCTAGTTCAAAATAGTACTCATTGAATGTCTGTCCCTCTTTTTGAACATGATTGAAAAAACAGTATTGATTAAAACATTTATTGTCTTTGGGGATTACTTCAGCTTGAATGTGATCATATATTTTATCCACTGTTAATGTTCCTGTCAGTTTATCCACCAGATCATTTAAGGGTTCAGGAAGTGAGCACCTAAGGTGTGCTACTTTGATCTCCTGGCTTTTGTCACCAAGCTCATTTGCAGTAAGATACCACTGAAACTGTTTCTTATGGTTGTTCAGCTCTTTTAATGTTTCAAACACTTTAGAGGTTTTAGGTAGTGATACTAGGGACATTTTGACTCAGTAATATTATAAGTGGTTACTTGACTAGATTGGGTTTTAGACTATTTTATTTTATTCTATTGCTAGGGTACTTATCTGAGGGCGTTTTTATCCATGATTATCTCGTCGATCCTGCATTCCTTCACGAATCCCGTTCTCGTCCAGCCATGTCTTGTTTGTAGCCGAGTAGTTTGTTACTTTGTTGCACGCTTTTGATGGGGGTCCATAAGGAATGAGGTTTAAGAGAAAAAGACGGAACAACGTACTTTCTTGTACCACGACCAGATGCAGAGTGTCGTGTGTTTATATTTTATTCAGACACAGATTTTACAAGGAGGTATGATCTTAAGGCTACTAAGCTTAACTCTAGGAAGTGAAGCACCAATTATACAACAGTTTCACAACCTTTTGGGAGTGTGGGATTCTTTTTTACATTATAGACTACGAGTGCGGCATATCAAATCAGACTAATTTTATATGCATAACACGATAATAGTATTGGTTTTTCATTTTACTTAATTCTTTGGGTCTCAAAGTATAGGGGACCCAATTTTTTTTTTTTTTTTCTTTTTTTTTAATGTCACTTCTTATCCACATGGAAAATTGCTCAAGAACAAATGACAGAAATCTTTCATTTGAAAAAAAAAATACATTATAATAATAATAAACATTACTATAGTAATAGTACTTAAGAGGGGAAATTACTAAGTTCAAATGTACATTTCAGAAAGATGAATAAATAAATTTGTCATTATTATTACCAGCCAGACCATGATGCATCTTCTCGTGTCTTCAATTTCTTTTGAATTGGTTCCGGATCCTTCGCTCTGACTGCGGATTGTACTGAAGGAGTCATCTTGCCCTTTCCTTTATTGCGTTGTGGCGTCTGTCCCACATGTTTGTGGAGTGCTTTCAAATCCTGTTGCATGTGTCTCTCTTGCGCTTGCTGGGCTCTCTCCAAATCCGAAGAAGAAAAAGTTTGCTTATGCTTTCCTTTATTGCGTTGCGGCAGGTTTGATGTGGGGTTTGAAGTTGGCTGTGTGATTGGTCGATTTCCAGCAAAACGAAAAGATTGCGTTTGTCGGGCATTTGGGCTTGGTCTAGGTTCTGCTCGTTCCTGAGTATTTGTACGACCTAGTGTTAACTTTAGCTCTTCGTCACTTAGTTCTCTATATCCGGCAACTGTGGAATAAAGAGGACGGATATCGTTTTATGTTTCAACATATTTATTATTTAATAAAAAAAGTAATATTAAAATATGTTTAATATTTAGGTATTAATAAAAAAATATGTTTTATTTCTCCTCAAAAAAAATATTGAAACATCAATGGCGCAGTCGTTAGAATTGCAGTTCTGAATTCAGAAGACATGAATTCCAAAATTAAATGTTTCAGGTTGTTTGCAAAACGCTCTGCCGTTTTCAAAACAAGATGGAATACCTAAAACAAGATGGAATACCCAAAACAAGATTGAATATCCCAAACAAGATAGAATACCCAAAACAAGATGGAATACCTAAAACAAGATGGAATAACCAAAACAAGATGGAATACCCCAAACAAGATTGAATACACCAAAAAAGATGGAATATCCAATACAAGATGGAATACCCCAATTAAGATGGAATACCCAAAACAAGATGGAATACCCAAAACAAAATTGAATATGCCAAAAAGATGGAATACCCCAAACAATTTATATAATTTATTGACAACAAATTGTTGGATTTTACATAGGTACAAAACACTAAACATTTACGACTAAACACTAAACACTTACGACTAGAATTTTAAATTAGAATTGTTATTCTCTAGTTTTTTTTCTATTCTATAACTGAACTGGAAAAAGTAACATGTTATTACATGGAAACAGGCTCAACATTATACCAAAAATCGTCTATATCTAGCTGTAAGTGCCATGGTTAGGAGTCTAGGATATGGTTTTTGTTAGGTTCTAAGTTGAAAAGGGGTATAGGTTGCTTTGTTGTGTCGGCCTGAGGAAGATACCTATTCACTGTAAAATTGAGAAGCTTGTGATATCGAAACAATTACAATAAGCGCCGAATCATGAAACAGAATTAGTCAATCTTAATGGACAGTATCCCTTAACTTTCAACTTGACAACAATAAAATTGTAGAGGTCATATCTAAGCCGGGCTTTGAAGCCTTATGCTACCATTGTGTAACCAGCTTTCGTGACAGAAAATCTTGTCCTAAAATACCATCGGTGAGCTGATAAAAAAATAAAAATGGGCTTGGATTTACTAATCCTGTTTCATAATACGGCCCTAAGAATAATCAGTTGTAAATAGTGGAAGTTTCACAAACACTAACAGGGTTAAAATACCCCAACGAACCAATTGATGTGGAAAAGAGCGCTCCACCGCCGTTCGTTCAGAAAAATCCAGATTAGTGCGAATATCACTTATACTCGTACATGTTCACAGGTTGAGTTATAAAAAAGCCGACCTCCGTGGCACAATGGTTAAGAGCATTAGTTACTGACACGGAGGTTGCGGGTTCGAATCCCGCCGGAGCGGAATTTTCTGATTGAAATTTTCCGTTTCCGGAATGGCATGGATGTAAAGGTGCTCTGAAGTAATGCGAAAGCGGTTCCGGGGCACACTTACCTTAAAAAGAAAGCTTGAGTTATAAAAAGGAAAAAAGAGTAAAAGGCACATGTAAAAGAAAAGTGGTTAATGCGCTAGTCTGGTAATCCAGGTAGCGTAGGGTTCCGTTGGTTTGAATCCCAACTTTGAAGTTCATGAATTTTCGTCATTAATTTGAGTTTGTGACCACATAATAATGAGGGTTAGCTGGTAGAAAATGCTTTGAGCATTAACCTCGCCTCATTTTTAACTTTCAATAATGAGTGTTATTATTATTAGAGAGTTAAAAAAACTTACCCTCTATTATCAAGAAGATTGCAGAGGCAATCAGAAGTAACATAAGTTTCCCCATGACTACAGCGTCAGAATGCGTGGATAGAACTGCTGTGTAACGAGAAGTGCCACCTCATAGAAGATTGTATACACGTCAGAGGATCCACGTCTGCTTTCTGGGTTGGGAGCTAATTTCACCTCACGTGACTTGTTGACATAGATCAAGCTTTTGACATAAACACGGGTATTTCTGTTTGCAAGGCTGAGTGTAACAAGCAAGGGACCACAGAGAAGATTTTTAACCGAACGCAGTGAGGGCAGTAAATGAGGTTCTGTAGTTGAGGGCAGTAACTGAGGTTCTGTAGTTGAAGGTAGTAAGTGAGGTTCTGTAGTTGAGGGCAGTAAGTGAGGTTTTGTAGTTGAGACCAGTAAGTGAGGTTCTGTAGTTGAGAGCAGTAAGTGAGGTTCTGTAGTTGAGGGCAGTAAGTGAGGTTCTGTAGTTGAGAGCAGTAAGTGAGGTTCTGTAGTTGAGGGTAGTAAGTGAGGTTCTATAGTTGAGAGCAGTAAGTGAGGTTCTGTAGTTGAGAGCAGTAAGTGAGGTTCTGTAGTTGAGGGCAGTAAGTGAGGTTCTGTAGTTGAGAGCAGTAAGTGAGGTTCTGTAGTTGAGAGCAGTAAGTGAGGTTCTGTAGTTGAGAGCAGTAAGTGAGGTTCTGTAGTTGAGAGCAGTAAGTGAGGTTCTGTAGTTGAGGGCAGTAAGTGAGGTTTTGTAGTTGAGACCAGTAAGTGAGGTTCTGTAGTTGAGAGCAGTAAGTGAGGTTCTGTAGTTGAGGGCAGTAAGTGAGGTTCTGTAGTTGAGAGCAGTAAGTGAGGTTCTGTAGTTGAGGGTAGTAAGTGAGGTTCTATAGTTGAGAGCAGTAAGTGAGGTTCTGTAGTTGAGAGCAGTAAGTGAGGTTCTGTAGTTGAGGCAGTAAGTGAGGTTCTGTAGTTGAGAGCAGTAAGTGAGGTTCTGTAGTTGAGAGCAGTAAGTGAGGTTCTGTAGTTGAGAGCAGTAAGTGAGGTTCTGTAGTTGAGGGCAGTAAGTGAGGTTCTGTAGTTGAGGCAGTAAGTGAGGTTCTGTAGTTGAGAGCAGTAAGTGAGGTTCTGTAGTTGAGGGCAGAAAGTGAGGTTCTGTAGTTGAGGGCAGTAAGTGAGGTTCTGTAGCAGTCTCAGAGTTAGCGCGCTAGGCATTGCACGCACGGTGACCTGGGTTCGATCCCCAGCGGGCAGGACTTTTTCTGCTCTGCTACTTGGGTGTTCGGGGTCCACTCATGCCTCCTGAGGAAAAGTGAGTAACTGCTTTAATGTTAACAGCGACCAGTGGCGAAAATATAGGCAAAAATAAGATGTTGAGATATTAAACATCCGGAAAGTCCTATAATTCTGCGCTACTCACTAAAGTTGTAATATAATAACACAAAGGAACACATTAAAAGTAAAGTTCTTTATTAACTAGGGTAGATACTGAACAATTTGGCTTTCGTTTGTCTGTCTGTCTGGTCTGTTCCGCGATGACTCTCGACTGGAGTCTTCAAAATTGTTGAAACTTAGTATACATGTTTATTTGGGTCCTAGAATTCACTTATTGTTTTCGGGCCAAAACAGGCCCCTCGAGGCCGCATGAGCTCCGTTTTGGTGAAAATTTAAAATATTTTTTCTATTTTTATTATATTAAGCAAGGCTCTTGAAATTTTGTAGAGTGATCGAATATTGTCTTTCATAATCAGTAATAAATTTTAGTGATCTTGGCATCTAAGTCGGCAGCATCTTTGATCAAAAAGAGCCGCAAAAGTGGGCCGGTTGATTTTTTTTTTCTCAATAAAACCCATCAAGTGGGGTACTGAATGAATGGTCTCGATTTTCGGAAGCTTGATATGACATTTAGGGCGGAATTAATAGACGTTTTTGTAATATCTCTGTGGCGCTAAGTCACAGATTGCGTACTGTGTAAGATAGGGAAAACCGACGCTTAGCAATAACTAGAGATATAAGATTTGTCTATTTATTTTGCCCTTATAATTCAATAAGAGAATCTGCGTGAGGTTTACAGTTCACAGAACGGTTGGTACACACGTCAGAGCTACCTGCTATACCTGGGCTTCCTGCTAATTGCGCCTTGCGTGACATGTTCACGTAGATCAAACTTTTGAACATATGTGTTTCTGGTTCATTAGCTTGCAACATGGCCGACCTCCGTGACTGGTTGCTGACCCGAAGGTTGCGGGTTCGAATCTCGCGCATAGCGGAAAATTCTGACCGAGTTTTTTCGTTTCCCGAAATGGCATTGACGTAAAGGTAAAGTGCCCTGAAGTGATGCGAAAGCGGTTCCGGGGCACAACAACCTTTATATGGAGTTTCGTCTGAAACCACACAAAAAAAAAAAAACAGAGATATGAAACATGTGAAAATCTGAATCTTCGTACAGGGTTTCACAACTGGTAGGTGCGGGATCATTTCAGATAAACTGGTGTGAACATCACACGACTTTCTATTACAATAAAAAAATCCAGAATTTCAACAAACAAAAAAATTAACCCGTGATGTCAGGGGAATTTTTTGAAATTTTCGGAAATTTATATTCAAAGTAGCTACATAACAAGTTGCTATACAACTTCTAGTCAACTGCAGTGTGCAATATTCTCAGCAGTTTATTACACACATCTATTCCACGGAGAATTTATAAATTCCCATTCAAAATTCCAGGTCTCACGAGTCAAAGGCTTCTGGGTTCTGAGAAGGCGCGGGCGGTGAGAAAATCTTTTGGGGGTGCTGCCACATTAACCGGACTGAAATGGTATCTATACAGTAGCTCTTTCAGTATCTAAAGTGTTTGAGTTTTTTTACCATGCCAATCATATTAATTATTTTTTTTATTCATGTATCTTATTAATCATATTAAAAATTCATGTACAATGTACATCTAGTACAATCTAGTAATAATTTTTACTAGATATACAATCTAGTGTACATCTAGTAATAATTCATGTACATCTCACTATTCTGATGATACTGATATTGATTATGCAATAATTATTCCAGAAACGTGTGATGATTTTCATTGTGTACGAGCTAGGACTTGAGAAAATCCACTATTTATCTTTTTCGTCTGGGGATGCTGCATCAGTTCCGCAGCTCCTTAGCACCTGCCGCGTCTGGTTCTGAGGAACCTTAGCATCAGATTCCAGGAATCGTGGGAATTCTGCAAAGTCAACGACCCTTTGACATCCCTCGTATGTATCCCTCCTATCCTTCCTTGATGCCTTATCTTACCACCCCGGGCCGGAAGGAAACAGTCACCTCTTGCCCCCACATCTTGAGATGAGCATCCTTAATTATTATTATTTAACATGTTTGATCAAGTTTTATTTACAAATAACATAAAATATATACATAATATATATAGAAATTAAAATTAACAAAACAAAACTTGATCAAGGGCGGTGCTAATGCCAACGGCATTCTCTTCCGCACCACCCTGATACTTTCCGCTTAATACTTTCGTCTGCTTGATGGAATTGTTCCTCGTAATTACTTCCGAGAAATTTCTAATATCATAAATCGGAAGTTAAAAAAAAAATTTTTTGCTCCAATTCCATATAAAAAACTAACATAAATAATCTACCATTTAAAACACATTTAAAAAAATCGGTTAAGCGGTTTAGGAGATACAAGTGATTTAGTATAAAATCTCAAAATTGCCACGTGTATAAAATGGGAACACGAGGAAGTATTGTGTCCCTATTTTTTTTCAAACTAACCAGTAAGTATATATTTTATTTATTTATTGATAACATCACAGATTATAAATTTCATTTAAAATTATTGGATAGGGAATTGGCTGCACGGCAATTGAAATTCTTTGGAATAGAAAGGATTTTGCTTTTCTATCTCCAGTTTTCTCTAAGTACAACAGATATTGTACTTGAAGGGGATTTCAATGAAAAAACTGTAAAATGAAATTAAGTACCTACATTCCTTCCTTCCATTCTCTTTTCTCAATTAACCTGGCACCTGTCAGAATAAAATCTTTCATCTCTCTGCAGAATGACCCATCGTTTCCACTGCCAGTCCCTTGAATACATAACCATCGTCTTTCAGTTTTTTGTACTTGGCATGTTTCTTTAAACACGCTGCTTCACGCGGCTTGAGTGGATGATGCCATTACATATCACAACCATAAATATTATGATGTTATAAACCTTTGTTGTATAATAAACATCTATAAAAATTGTTAAAAAAAAAATAAATATTATGAGTATGCCTAATTACTAACCTTCTTTTACAAGATTATAAACCCCGTACTGAAGTAAATTAATAAATTAGAAGATAAAACATGGAAGAGATTGCCAAAGGCAATAACCCCGCCCTTTAATTTGGACATAATATATTATGTATATATTTATTTATTTTTTACTATATATTTTTTTTTTTTTACTTCTCTTATATTGTATATTAATTTATAATTATTTGTGTTGTATTATAATATGTCCAACTTTTAAAGTGTAAATAAATAAACATGATGGTTCATAATTATAAAGGAAGATTAATTTTATTTATTAACAATTTCCTGGAGCTAAGGTGTGACTTAAGCGAAGCCCAAACATCCGCCTAGCCCGATAGATTGGCTCTAGAGTCTAGACCTCTGTCTTGTTCCGTGTGCTGTTATTGGCGTCCAACACGTCAAGTCTAGACACCACCAGCTTGCTGACTAACGGACCTTTTGGCGCCTTAATCGAGAGTTGGACATTGGTCTTGGGACTCCCAGGTATTTCTGTTGTTGTTGTTGGTTTTGTTGTAGGTGGCGGACCCCCGGCTTCACAGTACATCTGGAACACCAGAGCTACGCCCAACAAAACACACAGCGCTTTGGTCGCCATGAATAAAAATTAACACTTGCCGTAAGTTTACTAAAACACTGATCAAACCTGAACGACTGAATTGAATGCTTGCTTAGAACTGAAGACTGCGAAGTTAGTCCCGTTCGATTTGCGGGGGTCTTTTATAGGATTTCTAGAATTTTTAATGCCAAACCTTTATCGGATTTGACCCGTAGAAATTCTTGGAAAGATAAGTGATACCATTCCTTGTAATTAGGTACTAGTTTTTAATTACATTTCGTTGAAAACTAAGTAGTTAATATCAACAACTAAGTTGGTAGTTTTTAATTGTCTTTCGTTGGAAAAAAAGTGAGTATACTGCCATGGTAATTTATAGCCAAGTTGGTATTTCGCCTCTTCTACTCCTTGTCCCTATTTGAATTATACTGTTTGACTTGGACTATTGAATCGCATTATTCCAGCAGTAAGCTCTAAATTATTGAGGGCAAATTTCACTGACAAAATCGAAAACTTAAGTCATTGACTTAGGTTATCTGATATATCTCAATTTACAAATCGTATTTTACCCCCAAAAAATATCATAATAAGCTGTTAGTGTTTCAACAGGTCAGATGCAGGTATGAATAAAATATTCCATCAGATTTTTTTATAATATAGGTATATCTCCCTTGCCTTTATCCCATTTTAGCTTATGTTGCTTTTGGGGTCGGCATTGTTCAACCTCATGGTTGAGGTTGGTAGAGTGGAGCACGTTTTTTATGGCTGGATGCCCTTCCTAACGCCAACGATTCTATTTGATTTAACGTCCTGGATTAGGACGGGGGTTTTACCCTCCATTCGCTGGGAATCGTACCAGCTACCCACATTAACCTCACCCAGTCTGGGTAGGGCCGGAAATGGCAGCCTCACGTGTTTGGATGGAACAGAATTTTCTTCGAAAAGTCTGCCCCAGCCGGGAGTTGAACTCGGGAACTCTGGACTACGGGCAGTAGTCACAACCATTACGCCACGGAGGCTGCTATCCATCAGATTTTTTTGATAGTTAAAATAATATTGAACGTCGAGAATTGAACCGCGGTCATGCGGTTTGTCACAGTTGTCACACGTATCACTACCACATCAAGCCAACACCACTGACAATCCGTAACGCACGAAAATAAACTTCTAAACAATCAAGACACCCTTACACAGCATAGTCTACAACTAGAAGACTCTTAGGAAGAATTTTTGGCAAACATCTAATTATTTTTTCCAGAAGATCACGTTATAAAAAATCATAAAATTATTTTTTAGCATCCTCAAAGTGCTCGCCAACTTTTATCTAACTTGCTAGTGTCTGTGCTAAAATTTGTTCGCACAAATAATGAATGTTCCATGGAGTAAAATAGTTATATCGGGTGTTTTTTTTCTGTTCAGGTGTCAAACCGTATCGAACCGTATACGGTTTGACTGTAAAAAAAGAGGTGGCGTGTAGAGTCATCGAAATTTTGTTGGCTTTCTACAGAATTGTTCAGAATCAACTCATCTTAAACACGAAAAAAGCACTGACCATAAGAATAAGCCAAAGTCGAACTTTTTCAGAAAATTTCAAAAAATCACTTTGTGCCGTCCAAAAAAACGGTTTGCAGAGCCGGGCTGGAAATATCGTCAGTAATCTACCATTAACGGATGTAAACGTTTTTTTGTCCACCTTGTATGATAAAACATAAAACGTACAGAAACATAAAAAAAAATCGGTAAATTTGATAGACAAGTCGGAGCTAAAATTTTTTTGCTATAATATGCAAAAACGAATACTTCCGATTTCAAATATTAGAAATTATGCGGAATAATTATAATAATAACACTCTTTAGTGGAAGGTAACCACCAGGCGAGGTTAATGCTCAAAGCATTTTCTACCACCTAACCCACAGAGTCTTATTATTATGTGGTCATAAACTCAAACTAATGAGGAAAAATGCATGCACTGGGTGGGATTCGAACTGACCAATCCCTACGCTATCTGGATTACCAGACCAGCGCGTTAACCACTTCACTACCAGTGCACCAGTGGAAGTAATAATGTCTTATAGGTAAGTGCATTAGCTGCATCCCCTACACAAAAGTGCAGCCAGTTATTTTTTTCAATCCCATCTAAACTCTCATACAGCAATTTATTTTTTATGTGTGGAGGAGAAGGGAAAGATCATAAAAATCAGAATAAATGTTGCAATGTATGAGTGAGTAAGTGAGTGAGAGAAGTAATGATACAATGCAAGTAGACAAGAAAGGACAGCACAGAGTTTTTCTTAATTTTTACGTTTAACGTTGTTTTCAAATGCATGTTTTCTTTTTTCTTTTATCTCTGAAATATCTTAACAATACATTGGTACCATTTATAATAAAACAACACAACATAACGAACATCTTACAAATGAAAGATGAAATTTTTCAGATGAAACAAATGAAATTTTTCAGAGGTTGGGAGTGTTCCTCTAATATTCACAGCATTACCTCTCTGTAGAGCAATTGCAATACGCTGAATGAGGTAATGCATGGTCATATCACGATTTGAGTTACACCTTCCATTCGATAGAAACTGACAAACCAGCTACTCAATTTAACCTCACCCCAACGGGATGGGGCCGGGAATTACCAGCATTACAGGTTTCGGTACTTGAATGGTCAG
Source organism: Bactericera cockerelli (assembly GCA_024516035.1). NCBI lineage: Eukaryota > Metazoa > Arthropoda > Insecta > Hemiptera > Triozidae > Bactericera > Bactericera cockerelli. The sequence continues at coordinate 32,765,333 of CM044962.1, read as the reverse complement.
TGGTCACCCGTTAAGCCGCGCTGGACGAATGGTTACCCATTCAATTGCTAGCCTCAGTGGGTGTTGCTTAATTTTAGTGATTGAAAGAGAACTGGTGTTTTCAACATGCCATCGACGCAGGCTTGAAATTTTTCCACAAAAAAGCTGTTGAAAATTGTGTTTCCTCTCTTGAATATCGATAAAAAATCAAGAAATGATATACGAGTATTTTGATAAAATTCACCATGACATTTGCGTCATCTGTGGCTCTGTTCCCTGTTAAAACAAAACTTAGCGCCAGTTCAAATTGAGGAAGTAACTTAAAGAGCTCTCTGTCTTGCAGGAAGAAGTTAAAACGTTCGAAAAACGCAATGGGGTGGAACCCATAGCTCGCGACAGTGTATTAGGAGAATATCTTGCCATCCGGTGGAGTCGATTAGTACAAGTCGAGCTGGGAGGTTGACTGTGAAGCTAGCTCATCGGAAACAGGAAAAAGTGCCTGATACGTATGTCACCTCAGCAAGCGTTGGATAACACGGGTCCAAAATTAGCACAAAATACCCATGTAAAAAAAAAAAAACATTACATTTTAAAGGTGGTGGTGCTGGCGAAATGTACCCGGATAACACTAATTCCGTGTCAGATCGGCTCATATACGTAGTGTCGAATCAAGAAACATGATTAGTTTATCTAATGGACACCATCCCTTAGTTTTGACTTGGACAAACTGTAAAGGTCATATCTAAATCTAAGTTCGGCTTTGTAGCTGTCTATCCCAGTAGCTCAGTGGTAAAAGCGGCACTGTGTGAATCCAGAGATTCCAGAGGTCGCGGGTTCGAAACCCAGCCGGGACATGACAAGTTATCCTCCCATTATCCTTATGAACATTTGTTAGGGCTTCACTTTTTTTGCTATGAATGACCACTTATATCTACCTCCATGAGCGATTGCGTGCGCAATTGGTTGTCTCCAACTCGATGGAAAATCTCACGTCGGACTCTTCGTGAGGAAAGTTCTTTCTTACCTTAATCGACTCTTGACCAGCACACATCGCAACTATCCACCGTATCATCTTGCTCCGCTAGCCGCTTTCGCCAGGCCTGGCGACTTACCATCTTGATCAGCGGCCCCAGCGTAGAGCAGAAGAAGATTGACGAACGACAACCGTAAGCTCATTTTCCATTAACTATTGGAAAAGCCATCTGCTCTCCAATACATAAGTTGGTCATTCGAACCGAAATCGTAATTTGCCAGTTTTATGGGTCTATAGTTTAACTTAATCTTTGTACTTGCTTCTGGCCTCGTGTCTCGCGTTCGCACCATTAAGTCTTTCTCAAAGCAGTAGACAGTAGTTAGCGTGAGTCAATGTTCTATCTGTAGCGTTTGTCATCTTCATTACCTATTTCACAATCATTTCATCTTAAAATCTTAAAATTTCAATCTAAGTGAAATATTACTCTTGATTGCCTATACTTCCTATCTGGATTACTGGCATTGAAAATTGAGTAAAGTTGGGGTTTAATCAGTGTTTTAAAATCATAATCAAGTGAAAAAGAATTGCTTTTACCTTATTTTTATCTTATTAATACTCAATCTAGTACCCTTTGTAATAATCTTGTTATCTGATCCTGTGTCACAACTGTCAATTTACCTTACATTTGTGCATAATACTAAAGTATCATTATCTTCTAAAGTTTACTAGCCAAAGCTCAGTTTCCAAGATTTTTTTTGCATTCTGTGAATAAGTCTGGTTTCTAATTGTTCATATCTCCACAAAAACCTCATTTTTCTACATTAATTTACCGATTTCAGCAACCTAGAGTAATTTTTAGTTCTGTATTTTGATCTTATTTGGTTATTGGAAAATTTAGCTACATTTGTTGACCTCATGGGTTTTTGATCTTGCATTTTCTGCATATTATCTTATTTTAATGAAACCTTGATATTGCTATTTACCTGCATTCATTTCATTACAATCTAATCTTATAAAGTTGCATAATTAATAATTCTCACCCACCGAGATTTTGTTGCAGTTAAAGCAACTAATTATCTCATCTCCTTATATTTGCTAACCTATAACACTTACCTGTAGTTATTTCTATAACAAACCTCAGTTTAAAGAGTTATTATATCTGAGTTTACCGAGTAAAGTGTGCTCAAGGGGATATTTTTTGTATTATCCAAAATTTAATGATCTTGTTCTGTGCTATTATCTGCATAAGGAATTACCCACCTAACTAATCTTACCAAGTGATTTTTAATAATTAAATTTTGTCACAATTATCAGCTAAACCCATTTAAATATTGGCAGTGATTTTTTTTTTTACACGAGAGTTATTTTCTAGTGGTTATATAATCCAAGTGATATTTTTTGGATTAAAATTTTCCATTTAAAAATTTTCAAGTGTGTTTTTTTGCATCTATTAAATAATTTGCCCACTTTCTAAAGTTATCACATTTTTTTTGTGAAAATTTCACCTATATTTAACTAATAACTAGTCAATAATCTAACAAAAAGAAGAAATATTGGTTTCTACAGAATACTTACCGGTTTTTAGTTACCTAGTGCTTTCTACATTCAATAATAAACATGACTTCTCCAGCTGACCAAATGAAAATTGCATCAGACTACAGAAATAGGCTGTATCGGCGAATGCAAGAGTGTTATAATGCTAGCTTAGATGCAAATAAGGTCAGTGATTTTAAAGTGAGAGTTGCAAAGGCTGATGAAACGTTGGACAAATTTGAGAAAATCTTAGGTACAATGGATACTTTGAATGTAAAGTTGGATGAGGCTGACCGCATTGACTGTGATCAAACTTTATCTAGTTTTGAGGCCATGTACTTCAAGGTCAAGGCTAAAGAAGCTGTTTTGAAGGCTGAAATGGCTTCACCGGTTTCTCCTGCCCCTCAAGCACCCAAAATTCACCTTCCAACCATAAATGTACCAATATTTAGTGGTGAAATTTCTGCTTTTCCTGCTTTCAAATCTTTGTATGACCAGTTAATCCATACCAATACCGACCTTTCTGATATTCAAAAATTCAGTTATCTTAAATCTTACCTAAGCAGCCATGCAGCTAGTTGCATTGATCATATATCTTTTTTGGCTCAAAATTATCCATTAGCTTATCAAAGCTTGGTTGATCGCTATGGAAAAAAGCGGGTTTTAGCCAATAACTATCTCTCAAAAATCTTAAAATTTTCACCTTTACAAAGTGATCACATAAAAGGATTGAGGAGTTTCTTGGATATTTTCCATATCAATGTAGAATCTTTGAGAGGTCTAAACATAGAAAACCTAGGAGAATTTATCCTTCTTCAGTTGGGATTAAAAGCCCTTGATGAAAAAACCCGTCAAGACTTTGAAACCGAGCAGATTCAGAATAATTTTCCCAAATTTGAGGATCTAGTTAAATTTGTGCGTCACAAATGTTCTATTCTGGATCTTACCCATGACAACTCAGTGAATAACCACAAATCTCAATTACCTATTAGCCAATCTAATCGCAAAACCTATCAAGTTACTGCTCAACCAGGAGATAATCAATTTTCTTCATTTCAACCTCAACAACCTTATCAAGTTAAGCAGTTTCAAAAATCAAAGTTCACATGTTCAGTATGTAATTCTGGTGATCATAGGATTGCATCATGTACCAAATTTTTAAAGATGGATGTTACCAAGCGCTATGCTCAAGTCAAAGAATTAAAATTATGCTTTGCTTGTTTGAGTTCCAAACACTCCCGTCCAGAGTGTCAATCTATGTATCAATGCAAATATTGTCAGAGCAAAAATCACCATTCCTTGCTACATCAATCTGAACCAGGTGGAAGTCAACAGAAGTCAGGTTACCAATATCAAGGACACACTAAGGAACAAACTCATCCCTCAACCTCCAGTTCACACAAGGATAGGTTTCCTGCTCAAGGACAATCTTCCTCAACCAATCTATTTTCAGGAAATCATGCTGTTGAAACCTCAACCACTTCAAATTCAACGGTACTTCTGGGAACTGCAGTGGTGCAACTCCAAGACAGATTTGGGATGTGGTATTCTGTTCGTTGTCTCCTTGATTCAGGTAGTCAAATCTCTATAATCTCGCATCGCTTAGCTCAACAACTCAAGCTTGGATGGAAAGCATCGAACCTTCACATCTCGGGTATTGATACGTCCAATCCAGTAAAAGCCAAAGGGGAGTTGTGTGTTCAACTTTTACCTCATAAACATATTATAAAATCAGATAGTAGACCTTTGAATATTCAAGCCGTCATCTTACCGAAGATTACCAGTAATCTATCAAACACTATTAACAATGATGTTATTAAAATGTATTCCCACTTACCTTTAGCTGATTTAACTTATGTGGATCCAAAACTAGATTCTACCATTGAACTTCTAATTGGAGCAGAGTATTACTGTCAACTTCTTGATCATTCATCAAAGACAATTTTAGGTAATCCATCAGCTGTACCATCTCTTTTGGGTTGGCTGTTGCTGGGCAAGTGTCCTAACCAACTAAAACCTCAGTCCTACCATACCTTCTTTGTCAAAGAGGATCCAATTGCCATGGAATTACAAAAATTCTGGGAGAGCGAAGAACTGCCATACATCCATTCTCCAAATCCAGAAGAAGTTGCCTGTGAACAACACTTCATTGACACCCATCAGAGAGACTCAAATGGAAGATATGTGCTGCGTCTTCCCTTCAAGGACCTCATACGACCTGATCTTGGATCAAATAGAAAAATAGCACTAAAACGGCTGGAATCTCTCGACAATAAGCTGTCCCGTGATCCAGAACAAAAGAAGCTGTATTATGACAACTTGGAATCTTATCTTGAACCTGGACATATGACTATTGCTCAACACCGTTCAGACTATCTTTTACTGCATTTTGGCATCTATAAACCAACATCATCTTCTACACCCCTACGTGTTGTCTTTGATCCAAACATTTCCAGTAATAATGGAAACAATCTTGCAAAAAATCTTTTAGTTGGTCCTAAGCTCCAGAAGGACATTAGCGACTTACTTACTCAGTGGAGACTTCATCCTGTTGTTCTTCTTTGTGATATACAAGCCATGTACAGAAACATATTAATCCATCCTGACGACCGTCAGTTTCAGCATATCCTGTGGCACGAGAAGGGTTCTATGGAGGTCACAGAATTTGAACTCACCACCTGCACCTTTGGATTACCAGGGAGTCCCTATCAGGCTCAACGTGTCTTAAAACAGTTGGCCCTAGATGAGGGTGAAAAGTTCCCGAAAGCAGCAAATGCCCTGCAAAATGAAGCCTATGTGGATGATTTGATTACGGGATCATCAACCGTAAAAGATGCTATTGCATTGAGAAATGACATTATTTCTCTCTTAGCAAAGGGTGGCTTTTCTGTGAGAAAATGGGCCTCATCTAACTCCACTGTCCTTGAAGGTATAGCTGAAGATCTTTGTGAAAAACCTAAATGTTTTTCAGAGGGGGGAGAGGAGTCTATAAAAGTACTAGGCATGCAATGGTGCCCTAAATCTGATGCATTTTTTTATGTAGTGAATAATCAATCCTTTCCACCCACTCTTTCTAAAAGACAAGTTTTGGCATTTGTCGCTAAATTATATGACTGTAATGGCTATCTAAGTCCAGTAATCATTTGGATGAAGATTTTTCTCCAAAAATTGTGGCTTGATAATAGTTTATCTTGGGACACACCTCTCTCAGACAACTTACGTGAAATGTGGCAAGCATTCACAACTGAACTTACCTTGTTATCTACCTTTAAAATACCTCGTTACATCAATAGAGAAAAGTGTCAATCCATGGATCTTGTGGGATTTGCAGATGCATCCAAGTCTGCTTATGCTGCAGTGGTGTATCTCCGAGTGTGTAATTTGGAAGGCAAAGTTAAAAATTACCTTCTTCGTGCAAAAACCAAAGTTGCACCACTCAAAGTGCAAACCATTAATCGATTAGAACTGTGCGCAGCTTTATTATTGACAAAAATAGTCAAATCACTCGATTTTTTATCATTTGATAATGTTTATCTCTTTTCTGATAGTTGTGTTGTTCTATCTTGGCTAAAAACCCCACCCTATCAACTTAAAATATATGTAGCAAATCGTGTATCTCAAATCTTGGAAACTACTAAACCCACTCAGTGGCAATATGTCACTTCTGAATTAAATAGTGCAGACTCAGCAAGTCGGGGTTTAACCCCGTCTCAATTTTTGAAAAAATGGACTTTGGTTGAGGGGACCATCTTTTCTAAAATTACCCGTTGAGAGCTGGCCACTCAAAGTAATTGACATGGATAAACCATGTCCTGAGACAAAGCCTGTCACAGCTTTACTCACTAACATTGATATCAATCCTTTACTCCAGATAGTGGAGAAATTTTCTTCCTTAAGGAAGCTAAAGAGAATCTTTGGATTTGTGCTTCGGTTTATTAACTGTTGTCGCAAGCAAAAATCAAACTTCAAACCTGAGTTATCGGTGACTGAAAATGACCAAGCTCTTGAAGTTATCATTCGTATCACTCAACAATGCTACCTGAAGGATGAGGTAAAAGCTGTCAAGAGTGGACAACTGGTTGGAAACAACTTACGCTCTCTATCTCCCATCTTAAACTCTGTCGGACTTTTGGCTGTGGGGGGACACTCTCCCAATCTCCTCTGCCTGAGAGTTCAAAGCATCCAGTTCTCCTTCCAAAGACAGCACATCTAACCAAACTTCTTATTGATCATTATCACCAACTGACTCTCCATGGAGGACCTAAAGTAGTTCAATCCCTACTACAAAGGTTCTATTGGATCATTGGAGCTCGTAACCTCATCCGGAATCATCTATCAAAATGTATCAAGTGCATTAGGATGAAACCACTCTTCCATCAACCCATGATGGCTGACCTACCAGTATCTCGTTTTGCCCAAGGTCGTGCATTTCTAAATGTAGGAGTGGATCTAGCAGGTCCTTTCTCCTTGAAATCTGGACCACGTCGCAATTCTCCAATTGTAAAATCATATTTTGCTATCTTTATCTGCATGTCAGTCAAAGCAATTCATCTTGAGTTATTATCCTCATTATCTACCCCTTGTTTTCTGGCTGCATTAGATCGGTTCATCGGAAGACGCGGACTTCCTTCTAATATCTTTTCAGACAATGGAACTAACTTTCAAGGAGCATCCCGTCACATCTCTGAAACTCAACAGTTTCTTTCCTCATCACAAGGTCAGATTGCATCTCATCTTCTATCACGTGAAATTCAATGGAACTTTAATCCTCCATCTGCTCCCAACTTTGGTGGACTCTGGGAAGCGGGTGTGAAATCTGTCAAGAAACATCTCAAACATGTGTTGAATAATCAAACCTTCAACTTTGAAGAGTTTTCAACCATCTTGGTATCATGTGAGGCTATCTGCAATTCCAGACCCTTGTGCGCCATCAGTGTAGATCCCAACGACGGAGTGGATGTCTTGACTCCTGGACACTTCTTGACAGGAGCGCCTTTGTTAGCTCGTGCTGAGAAAGATACCTCAACAGATTATATCCCACCTTTGAAGCGCTGGCTTCTTGTCACACAGGTAACACAGTGTTTCTGGAAGCGATGGAAATCTGATTACCTTAACACATTGATCCAAAGGAACAAATGGACCTCCTCTAATGATAATGTCAAGATCAACGATGTTGTGATTCTTCATACTCCAAATTGTCCACCTCAACAGTGGCCCATTGGAATTGTAATCAATGTGATGCCCGGCAAGGATAATGTTGTCCGTGTTGCAACGGTTCGAACATCTCATGGTGTGCTGACACGACCAGCCTCCAAACTTGCCCTTCTACCCGTGGGCGATCCCCGCGACTAACCTTTAAGCAGCCAAGCTTAAATTTGTAAATAGGAAGCTAAAACTTATTTATTTTCATTTTTTCCTATTGGAATTTTTTCACTATTTTTTTTTATTATCAATTAACCAATTAACCCTTTTCTTCCATAATAATTTGTAAAAGTATTACTGATCATTTAACTTTGTGGTTGCTGTCTGAGGTACTTTAATTTTAATCCTAGCTTCAGGTTGAGCAATTAATTTTCATTTAATTTTTATATAGATTCTCAGGGGAGAAATTTCAATTTGCAATATCTTCAAAATAAGTTGGTTATCATAATTTTATCACCCTTTTATCATTCATCACCTCCATGCCCATACCATATTCACCGTTCATTTCTTGCTGCAGGAAGAACATTGACCATTAGATAATCCTGTTGGATTCTATGGGGGGGAAATGTTAGGGCTTCACTTTTTTTGCTATGAATGACCACTTATATCTACCTCCATGAGCGATTGCGTGCGCAATTGGTTGTCTCCAACTCGATGGAAAATCTCACGTCGGACTCTTCGTGAGGAAAGTTCTTTCTTACCTTAATCGACTCTTGACCAGCACACATCGCAACTATCCACCGTATCATCTTGCTCCGCTAGCCGCTTTCGCCAGGCCTGGCGACTTGCCATCTTGATCAGCGGCCCCAGCGTAGAGCAGAAGAAGATTGACGAACGACAACCGTAAGCTCATTTTCCATTAACTATTGGAAAAGCCATCTGCTCTCCAATACAACATTATTATCCTTATTGTATCGATCAATGAAACTTATAATAAGTTTATATTTATGCTAGTATTGTTACATTTAATTCCTTTATTTTATGTTATGTTGTATATCTTAAAATAATAAAGAATTAAACCTATTTTGTTCACCCGGTACAAGAAATATTCTACACCCACATTATTGTGTCCACTTAGCCTGCAATATTCCTGTGAGGTCCCGGTGACAATGCACGGTGAGCTAAATAGATTTGTTTATCCTTCCAGCGGACATCCTTGATCCTGAGAACAGTCCTTAAATACTTTGACAGGCCAATCCTGGAGGTCCTCCTTGACAATTCATGATGATGAATAACTCAAAAAACTATTTCCCTTCAGACTGGACTCCCAGAATGCTCCCTAGCCGCGATTCAACAAGTAAAACTAAAACCAGAAGTCGAATCTCGGATCGGAAAAGCTACCAAAGCTTTTGTGAATCCTCAAATTAATTATTGATAGAACCGACCATAGATGCCTCTATGTCTTTTAGCCTTCTATTGTAATAAACAACGTGTTTCTTTGAGTTATTATATCACATTTTTAGTGGGTAGCGCAGTATCATAGGACTTTTCCGTATCTTTAATATCTCAATATCTTATTTTTGCCTATAATTCCAGCACTGGTCGCTGCTAACATTGGAATATGGCGGTCTTCTTTTTGTAACCGCCAGTTTTACTGCCGTTTAATAAGTAAAACTAAAGGAAAAAATTAAGGGTGGGATGACACCTAGCAACAAGGCCGTATCCAGGACTGTTTTTCCAGGGGGGGGGGGGTAAATTGAAATAGGATGTTTTTTCACCTTTTTTAAAAAGTTATTTATTAGACTTCGAGGGGGGGGTGGTTATAAAGGAAGTTAACATAAGAGGGAAAAATGCACAAAGGAGTACAGAGAAAAGAAAAGAGCGGGAAAAGGTGTTCTTATTTTGATATTATTTATTTATAGATATAATACTCATTCTTTTGAGTAGGCGTTCTTCTTTCTGTAACCACGAAGTGTTATTTTTGGGGGACATCATTTCTTTTTGTAAGAAAATGTACTAACGCTGTCTCTTTCTTTATTCAATGGTTTCCGGGGCGCTTGGTGTTCGAAAAATCTGATCTCTCATCTCGGCATCCTCTATGTTATAGTAGGCGTACCTAGCAATTAGGGGTTTTTCCGATTTATTGCCTGTGGCATCTCCTCGGTAGAAGTTAACCTCATGGAACGGATATTTTGTGGTGTAAAGTGGTGTTACAGATTCACGATAGTAGATGATCTGACACGCCCCCAGCACCTTCCTGTTGAGGAGAATACGAATACATTTGTCATCTGAGATACTTATCGTCACGGTTGCGTCGTTATCCTTCTCGTACGTGTTCAATTCAATTTTGTTGTGGTCTGGGTCAAAGCCATTGGGATAATGTAAACCAACATAATTCAATAAATTATTAACTCCGCAAGTAGTTTTTTTCAAACAGTCTACATTAATGTCATTTTTAGGGTAAAAGTTTTCATCATGAGTCAGGTTAGTGACGTAGTGCCACTTCAACCCGCGCTCCCCCTTCGGATTTTGAACTGAAATGTGAGGAAAAAATAAGAAAGAGTGTTATTTAAAAAAATTCAACTGCATGGTCATATCCAGATGGATTTTTTACCTCCTATACCGCGAGAAACACACAAACCTAATATTTACTTTTACCTCGCTCAGCCTTGGTTGCTGGAATGCCAGCAATCCAAAATATTCTCCTCTCTGGACGTTGCTTAATTTTAGCAATCCTACGAGAATGCATCCAACGCGCCATCGACGCTTGCTTTTTATAATTTGGGTTCAACGTCGCTTTTAACTGATGGTCATATCACGACGGGGATTTCACCCTACATTTGCTGGAAACTCACAATCCAGCAACTCAAATTAACCTCACTCAGTCTGAGTGGGAACGGGAAGAACTAGCATCACGAAGAGGATTCGAATTTGAATGGTTAACCGATCTAGCTTCACTGAATGTTGCTACAATTCAGTTCCATATGACTGATTTACCTACATCAGATCATTATATCTATTGAAATGTCTCCAAATCAAAACGAAGAAATTGGCGCGAGGCGCAAACAACCTGTTGTAACACAGAGTTAAAGCGCCTGATTAGGGAAAGAAAAAAAAAATCTCTCTGTATGAACTTATTCTGTTACATGAAACTAGATCAAAATCAGACTCACTGGTATAATAGAAGATATTATTTTTTTTTCTTTTTATTGTATATAATTATATGCCGATGATTTAAAGATTTTTAGAAAAATTACATGCATCAGTGATTGCTATCAACTACAGCAGGATCTCAATTTAATCAAAGAAAAACTTCACCTCATAGGGCTAAGTTTCCATCCTTTAAAATCAAAACAACTCACCATAAGCCGTAATAAATCTAATAATTTAGACTTCACCTACAAAATGGGAGACATAGATATTGAAAAAGTTAGTTATCACAAAGATTTGGGATTCATTATAGATGAGGATTTTATATTCAAAAAACATCGAGCCGATATGATAAAACGTGCATTTAAAAAGCTTGGCCTTATAATCAGATTTGGGAAGTATGTTGAGGATATTGATGTACTTAGGACTCTATTTCTATCTTTGGTGAGATCTACAGTGGAATATGGTTCTGTAGTCTGGGACCCTAGCTCAAAAGAAGCATCAAAATCAATTGAAAAAATCCAGTCAACTTTTATAAGATATCTATTTAAAAAAGAAAATGGGTTTTATCCCAAATATCCTGAAGCTATCTCTTATAAAACACTTCTTGAAATGATTAATTTAAGCTCCCTTGAAACAAGACGTAAACTAGATTCAATCATGTTGGTATATAAACTACTAAACAATCATATTCAATGCTCTAATTTACAAGAGATAATAGAAAAGAAAACGCCCAACCCTTTGCTTAGAAATAGGACTGTTGAGCCATTCACAGTGCCTCACCCAAGGTTTACAAAATTGCATGAATCTCCCCTCATTAAGGCAATGACACTGTGTAATTATCTTCACATTGACATCAGTGAATTCTCACTGCCAAAAGAAATGTTTAAGATGAAATGCTTAGACTACATAGAACAAGAAAATTAGAGATATTTGTCACTCATATGGTAGAATATATGCATTAGATAGGTACCCTTCATATTTTGATAACTTGTAAAACTATTTATAAGTATAATAGTGAACATTAGTATTGTTGTTTTCAATTGTAATTTTTGTAAACAATGTTATGTTCTTAAAAAAAAAAAAAAAAAAAAAAAAAAAAATGTTTCCATTTTTTCATTGTTATGATAATTATTTGTAGTGTGCATATTATGTCTTCTATATCTAATAAAGTATTTAATAATAATAATAATAAAAAGAACACTACAAGTATCTAGGCCTTTATCAAAATCCCCTAATCTTACAGAAAAAAAGAAAAGAAGAAATCTAAACAAAATTTAAAAAAAGAACTGAAGATATCCTGAAAACACAACTAACTGGAAAAACACAATGACAGCCATCAACACATTTGCTATATCCGTATTGACATACTCCTTCGGTATTTTACAGTGGACAGAAACTGACTTCAACAATATCAACATACTCATCAGAATAGCAACAACCAAACACAGAAAACACCACCGAACATCAGCGACTGAATGATTCCATCTCCCGAGGACAAAAGGTGGACGAGGCGTGATCGATATCAAAAACCTACACAACAGACAGATCGGCAACCTCCGCAAATTCTTCTACCAAAAAGCTGAACAATCACCAATGCATCACATAATTACCACCATCGATCGTTCACCTCTACACCTGAAAAATACTACCCTAACACCAACTATTGATACAGATAAAGATAAAATAACAAGATGGAGAGGAAAACAGGTACACGGAATCTACAGAAAACAAATAGAACAGAACAATATCGACCACAAGGGAACAAACAAATGGCTCACAACACCAGGAATATTTGCGGAAACAGAAGGGTTCATGATAGCAATACAAGACAGAATAATAAAGACCAGAAACTACTCCAAACACTTCCTAAAAGAGCCTAACATCACCGATCAATGCCGAAGATGCTTCCAATACGGCGAAACAATTAAACATGTTACAAGTGGATGTAGTTACCTAGCCAACAATGAATACAACCAACGAACGACACGGCAATGTTCGTAAGCAACTCCACCAAGCTCTAATGAAAAAATACGAAATTAAATCGAAAGAAAAACCATGGTATGCGTCAACACTTCAAAAAGTAGTAGAAAACGAACAAGCAAAATATATTACAACAGAAGTATCATAACAGATAGAACAAGACCACACAATCGACCAGACATAGTACTTACCATTAGAGCGTAAGAGGTTCGTCTGTTACGAGCGTATTGATTTGTGAATTATTTTATTTTTTTTTTCTTTCTAAGTTTTTGGATGGATTTTCCATGAAAACATTTTTCTGATTTTTTCAATATCAAAAACTTTTTACCATACTATTAGTGGTGATCATAGAATTTTCCTATTTAAAGTAGTTATAGTGCAATTTTCAATTTAATTTTGAATTAATTTCTAATTTTTAAAGTGATTGTCATTCATTCACCGGTGACCAAGCAGCAGGTCACGTGACTCTCCCGGGCTACCGGAGTAGCGGGGACAGGTGTGGTAAGATCACCTAGAGGAGGCCCCTATTAAAACTTTGGGTCTCAGAACAGTTACCTAACTTTGAAATATTGAATACCTACAGTACCTAGTACTTTCTATAAGATACTCTTATCAGTGTTATCAATTTCATTAACTATACCTATTTCTCCAACTGACTGCAGGTTCCGTTTCAATTTTTCTGCAATCAGTGGCGGATAACGTAAGTGGCCGTTAGCAAACAGTGGTGAATATACACATTCGTATCCAACATTTTTTTTTTTTTTCATCAATAACTTCATAACAAATTTGAAAGAGCATTTATATTTACTATGAATGTTGCCAAAGCTCATGAATGATGGACGAATTCTTGTCACCGGAGGACCACCTGCTTGGTACTGGAAACCAGACAGGTGGCAGCATTCTGTTCCAAACACCTCTCACAAGTAGAACTTCAACATACATTAAAAAACCATTAAAAAGGAAAAATATCTCCCCCGTAATACAAGATGTACCAGGTCCCATGCAATTCCACCAAATGCTACAGACAGTGTCAGAATCATTTGCCAAATTAGAAATCTTTGTTGATACGCAACCAGAAATAGTAAGTAAAGACCTGTTTATAGAACAAGTAAAAATTATTAAGCTGAACATGGAAAAAATGTACTATCACTACAGCGCTGTACACAATATAGCCTTTGCTGAGGGTAACTCAACCAATACAAAAGAGTTGTTAGAGATGATCTGTGAAAATGTACTGGACATTAAAGAAGCAATAGCTGAGCCTCAAACAAAGACATACGCAAACGTCACTAAAATGGTAAAGTTGCCAGGAATTAATAAGCCAGTTCTTCCAAAATCCAAACCAACCGTTCTAATCTACCCAGATGAAAATAATAAAGAAATAATGACCTCGAGTAAGAAGACTAAAGAAGCCGTAATGCATGCGATCAAGCCCTCAGAAGTAGGAATTCAAGTAGAAAGGGTGAAAGAAATCAGAAATGCAGGAATATGTGTGCACTTATCAAGCGATGAGGATGCTCACAAACTACAAGGTATGAATACACTCAATGAAATTGGCGTCACGTCAAAAGTTCCAGGAAAGAAGAATCCTAGGATAGCCATATACAATGTTCCATCGGAATGCGTTGATAGTACAATTTTGAGTGAGCTCTCTAAGCAAGTCCCAAACATGGATACAAATACTCTACGCCTGATAGGAAAGATGGGTCTAAGGAACAGGGAAACTTTTCATGCTATAATAGAATGCAATACAGAAGACAGAAAAAGAATAATACAGAAGGGTAAAATATATTTGGAATGGTCAGCCTGCCCAATGAAAGACCACATAAGTATACTGCAATGTTTTAAATGTCAGGATTTTGGTCACACTGCCCAAAAATGCACCACTAGTAAGCCCATCTGTAGATTCTGTGGATTAGATACTCACGATTCAAGAGCCTGTCAAGAAAAAGACAAACCCAACTTTAAGCCTGAATGCACACTCTGTAAAAAATTTGGAGCACAGAACACTGAACATATAGCATCAGACATTAAACTTTGCGAAATCTGGAAGAAAAAATACATGGCTACACTAAGAAACATAAACTATGACTAGCACATCTACCCTAAAAATTGGACAGATTAATCTTGGAAACAGTAGAGCGTCTACTGCCGAACTCTACAATATAGCAATAACCCAAAAGTTAGACATAATACTAATGCAAGAGCCATATAACCAACGGTATCCGAATTCCAGTGTCACAAAAATACCAGGCCTTAGCAGAAATGCAAGAATTGTGAATTTTAAAACCCCAGAAAGAATTTATGCAGCAATTGCAGTCTTCAATCATAACATTAAAATTATGGCTATTGAGTCATTAAACACTATATTCTTTGCAGTTATTCTCCTCCACCTAAACAATGAAGACATTTATTTCATAAGTGGATATTTAAAGCCGAATATTGATATCAACGTACATACCACACAACTTGGTCAAATCCTTTTAAAACTAGCAGGAAAGAAGATAATAATCGGAGCCGATTTTAATGCAAGATCAATAGTGTGGCACGATAGATTAACAGACAATGAAGGAAGACATGTTGAAGATTTCATATTGAATCAAAATCTTTTTTTATGTAATAGACCATCTCATCTAACAACATTTTGTAGCACCACGCAAAGAAAGTCAAATATTGATCTAACCCTAGTGTCCGGAAACATGATAGGTAGAATAGGCAACTGGAAAATCAGTGAAGATCTTATCATTATTAGTGACCACAATATGATAGAATATACGATAGGAGTCACCAATGTAAGACACGAAATCATTAATAAGAACTTTAATGTTGGAGCAGCCAATTGGGATACTTTTAGAGACCGCCTGCAAAATGAATATGAAACCAGTATTTGCAACGAACAAGATGTAGATGAACTTACCAAACATATTACTAATATAATAGAAAAAGCAGCAAAAATATCAATACCATATTCCAATGAAATAAAAAATAAAAACCGATGGTGGAACCAACGAATAAATGAAAAAAAGAGGAGAGTAAGGAGATTGCGAAAGGAATATCAAAAAAGCCGAAATGCAAATAGAACGGAGACGTATGAGATTTTCGCGAAAGAAAGAGCTGAATACTGCAAACTAATCAAAGAAACAAAAATAAAATCCTTCCAAAAGTATATAGAGCAAGATCTTCAAAGAGATCCGTGGGGAAATGCACAAAAAATAATACGAAATAAACTGAAAGTAAATGAAGCTATGACTGAAATAAAAAGACCCGACGGAAGTATATGCTCTAATATACAAGACGCAAAAGAAGCTCTCCTAAACATAATGGTCCCTACTAGTGACAATGACAAAACAGAATTTATTGAAATCAAACAACATATAACACAAAGTAATAACACAGAAGAATCTATATACATTAACAATGATGACATAGGTGAAGTTATTCTTAATATTAAAACAAATAAAGCACCCGGACCCGATGGATTCAATGGAAAAATAATCAAAGAAGCATACAAAACTACACCAGAGATGTTCCATACTTTATACAAAAATTGCTGGAATAAAAAAGTTTTTCCAAAACAATGGAAAAAAGGTATTCTTCGAATCCTAGTGAAACCTGGTAAATCAGATTTGACTGACCCTAACTCATATCGCCCTCTAACGCTTCTCGACGTAATGGGTAAGATTTTGGAAAAAATCCTGTTGAATAAATTGTACGAGTTTTTGCCTAACCCATTCTCCGTTCATCAATATGGTTTTATAAAAGGGAGAGACACTGTCTCAGCCATTCAGAAATTGGTAAGCACAGTTAAAGAACGCACAGAAAAATATGCTGTCGTGATTTATATTGACATAGCCTCCGCATTTTCAAACGTGTCCTGGAAATACGCTTTAGAACAAATGATAAAAAAAAGAGTACCTAAAACCTTGGTAGAGATATTTTTAAGTTATTTCGAGGATAGAACTGTATGCTTTGAAGATACACATAAAACATTAACTAGATCTTGTCCGCAGGGTTCAATAAACGGACCGACAATCTGGAATTTTGTCATTGATACCCTCCTGGAAAGCGATTTCCCTGAAAGTGTGGATATCGTCGCATATGCAGACGATATTGCTATTATTGTCAAAGGAAATACACTTAAAGAGCTTGAAGACAGAATAGAAATATGTACAAACATACTAAACGACTGGATGGCTCAATCTAAACAAGAAATTGCAATTAACAAAACAAAAATGATGGTCTTTGGTAAACTAAAAACTAAACCTAAAACTAAAATCAAAGAAAGACACATACAAAGAGTAAGTACATTCAAATATCTTGGTGTTGTCATTGATGAGAAACTCTCATTCTGTGACCATATCAAATACATCTCTGACAAGTCAAAAAATATATTTTTCACCATGCGCAACTATCTAAAATTAAGTTGGAATACCGGGAAATCTTTGAGTGTCATATACAAATCTGTCATCTTACCAATAATATCCTACGGAAGCAGTGTCTGGAGCCATCGCTTGGGAATTAAAAGTCACAACAAAATTTTAGCATCTGCCCAAAGAATCTGCTTGCTAGGCGTGATCAAAGGCTATAAAACTGTATCACATGAAGCGACCCAAATAATTGCTTACGAACCTCCAATATATTACGTTGTCAAAGAAAATGCATGCCTAGAGACGTTCAGAAAACATGGAGTGTGTCAATATTTTGACCTCACCTTTAATAACGTTGATCATACCAAAAAATATGTGCAAGAAACCATAAGAAGCCACACTAACCATCTCTGGAATGAAAAGTGGGTCCAATCACAGAAAGGTAAATGCACGATGGACATATTTCCTACCGTGACAGAAAGAGCAAAATATGACTTTGTACATACCAGAGACTTGACCTGCATATTATCTGGCCATGGTGAATTCAACGTTCATCTCTTCAGGATCGGCAAAATCACCAGCCCAAACTGTCAGCAATGTTCTACACAAGACACTCCAGCCCATAGAATTGTATCCTGCCCAAAGTTCGAGGAAGCGAGAAGGAGTCTCGCCAATGAAATAGGGTCCTTTCAATCCAGCCAAGAATGCTTTGAGAAGGCATTCGAAAGAAAATGCTTGTTTAAGCTAGTCTATTTTATAATAGAAATAGCAAATGTTAGTAATACATAAATACATGGTCGGTTTTATATACTATAATCAAGGGGTTAATTTCCAAGAGTTCAGTATTTCACCAGACAATTTTTGAAAAGCGTTAAGCATTTTTATCTATTTTATTCAAAAAAAGAACCAAAAAAAAAAAAACAAAAAAAAAAAAACATAAAAGAGCCACAACCAAATGAAAAAAGAGCCAAAAAAAAAAGAAGAAAAAAAGGAGCCAAAAAAAAGAGCCACAACCAAAAGAAAAAAGAGCCACAAAAAAGAAGAGAAAAAAAGAGCCACAAAAAAAATGAGAGAAAAAAAAGCCGCAAAAAAAAAAAAAAAAAAAAAAAAAAAAAAAAAAAAAAAAAAGAGCCACTAAATAATTACCTTCCTACAAGAACGGACTACATACTTACCTACTTACAATAACGGACTACTTACATACGAATACTTATACACAATTACACATAAAGAATAACACTTTACACACGAAACATTTAGACAGGTTAAATTGGGTACCTTGCTGTGGTCATTCCTATCAGCAGCGAGGTACATTATACATAACATACACTGAACCCATCACACATTAAAGCACACAATATATACTTCTCTTATAAATTTGGCAATTTTAAATAATACACTAAGGTACATAATTTTCTAACAAGAGGGGAATGCGGATAGGTCTAAAAACAGGTGCCGCTCCCCGAAATCACGCTAGATACAAATTTAGCTACATTAAATCGCAATTAATTGCTACAGAGTACTTACCATTAAAAAAGATCAGACAACAGCCCAGATAACGCGGTGAAATTTTTTGTTTTATTTTTTTGGAGTGATATATTGAGTCCTGAATCAAAATAAGTGCTGTCAACTTATCACTCGGACTCAAAACAAAGAGCTTGAGGTGTCGCCAACTAACCTCAACAAGCTGAATTAATTAGAAAAATCCACAATGTAGTACCTTTCACCAGATGGGGCTGACGTCCTTCTGGAAGGACGTCAGCCCCATCTGGGTTTAGACGTAGCAATTCCCAACACTAATAACCTTGAAAAGAAACATGCAGAAAAATAGAGAAATACATACAATTGGCCGAAGAAATAAAACAGATGTGGAAACGAAAAACCGTCCAAGTTATCTCAGTCATCATTTCATCCACTGGAGTCATACCAAAGAAGCTACACGACAGCCTAAAGATCCTGGAGTTAAACAAAAACATATAGGTACATTCAAATACAGAAAAGTGTGATCATACTGATCATCAACACCTGCTCCATTGTTCGGAGATTCCTCAATGACATTTAAATGAAGATACTGACTTTGGTACCCACCTGCCAGTGTCTTCCAAAACCAGCAGATAGAAGGAGAGGATATCAGCTGAGAACCCCTGCCATAATAATAATAATAGACTCACCGTTTCCCGGAAAATCCTGCTGATCCCTTTGGCCGAAATCTGCATGTTTCTTAATCAAGCGATTTATTTCAATTATGTCATTCGGGTTGACTTTTCCATCATAATCATTTGGCCCATACTGCATGGAATAGTAGACTTCCATCCACGTGTAACCAGCATAGTATTTGAGGCGACAGCAGGGACGGTTGTCAGATCCATATCTTGGGAAAAATCGGAAAAATAAATATTTATCATTGTACCTCCTAGGCATTTTTTTTTTAACTAACGTCTACACTGTTACCCGATTCACACAAGATATTGTGTGTCACTAAATAACAGCAATAAGTGACGTAATAACAATATTATAATAATATTAAGAATAATAATAAACATTGAAAGATAATTTGTCATCAATTTATTGTTAAAACTATTGTTATGTGTTGCTTTGATAAAGCCAATGTAATGTATTTACCTTTATAAATAAATAAAGTGATAATCTTGATAAGGAACACAAAATCTTCTCCTGATACAGAAAGCTGTAGTGCTAAGTAAAGCACACATACTACGGAAAGTACTTTGATGATCCCAACGCAAAGTCATCAAATCAAGGTTGGTTTATCTAATTTCTGCTTGGTATTTTTTTTAACTGTTCAATATTCTAGACTCAAGTACTTAGCATGCGCGGATATAGCCCTCTTGTACTGGGGGGGCACAATCGCACAATATACCTAACTAGCAAGCCGCTTCACACACACACACACCCACAATATACCTAACTAGCAAGCCGCTTCACACACACACACACACACACCCACACACACCCACACACACACCCACACACACACACACACACCCACAATATACCTAACTAGCAAGCCGCTTCACACACACACACACCCACACACACACACACACACAAACACACACACACACACACACACAAATGTCAATATTTTTCGTGTCACCCATCCATTTCTTGTCCTTACTGGAGCTCAAGAATGGTTCATCAGAATTTCGCGATCAATATGTCAAATAATGAAGACTCCAACCCTTGCAAAAACATTCTCGCTTTGAGTTGATAGGTCGTCAGGACAAATTTCGAGAAAAATGTCATTCAGGTCAAAAAACGTAAATACTTTTTGTTTACCCATCCATTTTATGTCCTTACTCAACGTAGCTCAAAAATGGCTCATCAAAAAAAAATTCGTGATTGATATCTCAAATGAAAACTTGAACTTTTGCTTAAAACATTCTCTTTTTGAGTTGATAGCGCCGCCGCTGTGGCGCCGTCACGATAAATTTTGAAAAAAAAAAATTAATTTCAGTCGAAAAATGTGATTTTTTTGTGTCATCTACTTTTTTGTCCTTACCCCGCGTAGCTGAACCCTAGAGATTAGAGATATATTCCCTGATCCAAATGAACCTATAGGTAAAATTTTAGGTTTCTCGGACAATCTGTGTGGATTTGACAACTTTATTATCTAGTTATTTCTTATTGGTCTTACAATTGGGAATTATTTTGGGTCCCGTGCCCCCCTAGCTTATTGAGATCTTTTTTTTTTACGGGATTAGTCTTAGAATTGGGAATTATTTTGGGTCCCGTGCCCCCCAAACTTATTGAGATCTTCTTTTTAACGGGATTAGTTTTAGAATTGGGAATTATTTTGGGTCCCGTGCCCCCCTAACTTATTGTGATTTTTTTACGGGATTAGTCTTAGAATTGGGAATTATTTTGGGGCCCGTGCCCCCCTAACTTATTGAGATCTTTTTTTTACGGGATTAGTCTTAGAATTGGGAATTATTTTGGCCCCGTGCCCCCCCTAACTCATTTTTTATACGGGGTTAGGTATAATGAAATTTGAGAAACACCGCTTACCGAAAAAATCTGGGGGGGCACGTGCCCCCCCCTATATCCGCGCATGGTACTTAGATGTACAAAAAATTTGTGTAAATTAAAAGTTTTGCTTTTACTTCTGAGCAAAATCAAATGCTTGCGCAAAAAAGCAAATGGTTATGAATAGGAAAAAGACCCTTTGCTTTCTTTTACCTTTCCCTTCAGACCTTTTGCTTTTACATCTTGCTTTTGCTCACACGAGCAATCGCTTCATTTTTATGAATACGGTCCAATATTATCTACAACTCTGAAATAGAAGTAAGGGTTGGGGGGAAGAGATTGCCTTAGGCAATAACCCCGCCTTATGGTTAGGACATCTGTATATATTTTATCTATTTTTCTTAATAATAATAATTATAATAATTATTATTATAATTATTATTATTAAGAAAAATAAAAAAAAAATAAAATAAAAATAACACTAACTTTAGTGACCAGTCACTAAAGTTAGACTGTGCAAAATTCTCGATCGCTCCGCGAGTGAAATATTTTCCGTAAAATTTTTGACTTTCAAACTGATGAAAGTCCAACACTTTTACATAATTCTTTTTATTCACATATTTCTGACAAATGATATAGACATATATCAATACCCTGCTCCTGACTTCCGCAATGATATGTCTCAATCCACACAAAGTCGTTATAACTTACGAAGTAGAAGAAATAATGTTAGAACAAGTACTCCTGAAAATCTTGATTTATCTACTGAAATACCTGAACAGATACATTCTCAAGATCTTGATTCATCAACGGAAATACTTGAACAGATATATCTATAGTATATCCATTTCAATATGATAGCTATGACTCATCACGACAAAATATGAGAACCAATCAGATTCCAGAATTTCTTACAATGTTGCGGACCTAAAAATATCTATTTTCAGTACACTCTCTCACTCGTTACGAGTAAAAGGAGCTCTACTATTCAAAGGTCGGAAGGGTACGTTTGGTGCAGGTAATATTTAAAAGGTTTCAACCTATATGTACTGCATCACATAATATTATTACCTAGGTACTTGTTTATCGATCAGAAATTTATGATTTTGAATGTTTGAATCTACATAATATGTAGATACATATATTGTATCAACCTTAAGGTTGAAAGAAAATGTACAAGGAAGTATTGTGCGATGCACCTTCCTGCACTTAAGATTCTTTACTTCTGTAGTCTTTGCAGTTTTGGCAGCCCTGCCTACGATTTTAATGAGTCATAGCTATCATATTGAAATGGATATACAATAAGAAGACAAAAGCAACAACACAATGCACAAATATTACCATCATCATCCAGTGATGATAGTATTTCAGACATAAATGATAAAAACCGCTACAAAACAAGAATAATATACAATTCAAACAGAAAAGAATCACGTAATTCATTTAATTCACCAAGATCCTCTGAAAATCAAAATACAAGCTCTTCGTCCCATGATGATATAAATAACATCAACAGTGATCATGAACTTCAAACTACAAGTGGAAGACAGAAAAAGTCTAGAGCCAATACATGGAAAGCTGTCACTAGAAATGAAAATAAACCAAGATTAAAATGGACAGATGAAATGAACCGTGAGATTTTAAAATCTTTCTTTTATGTCAACAAAGGTCAAGATAAAAACATACCAGGAGTACGAACTATGTTGAAAAATCATTTTTTAGATAAATATCCTCATCTTGATCTCACAGAACAGAATTGTATAGATCGAAAAAATTACCTTCTGAGAAAAAAATTACCATTTGTCGAAGACATAAGAAATGAAGCAAAGAAACAATTCAATTCCGAAACTAACATTTGTTTGAATATAAGAAATCAAATACACAACAATCCATCTGAAGACAACAATTTGACTAATATTCCAACTATTACTCTGGATGTTAGTGAAAATATCCTTTCTACCAGTGATGCAATTACAATAACAAATGTCCCAGACATAAATGAAATATTCGTAAACAATCGTTCAAAATATGAAAATGTTCAGCCTACATATCGTCCAGGAATTCCAAAATTGGATAAACGAAAAATAAACAACACTAAAATTGAAGATTTAAATAAATGTATAAACAATTCTCTGAATGATTCCAGCGATTTGACTAAAATACATTTAGCTATATATTCTGCTGCTGTCACTTATATTGAAAATGAAAATTTGAAACTCATACAATCAAACAATGATGATGATCAGATTAATCAAATAACGAAAACGGAACCTGCCTGGAAAGCAAGACTTGAAAAATCTATACAACAAATGAGATCCGAATTTGACTCCATTTCGGAATACTTGAAAGGTAATAGAATATATAAAATTAAAAAAAAAAAGAATGAATATCATATGTAAAAAATACAAAGTAAATATCTACCGAACAAACACATTAATAGCTTTAAAAGACAATTTAAGACAAAAGATCAAGTACAAAGGTTCGAGATTATCGAGATATAACAAGAATGAGAAAAGAAAAATACAAAATAGAAATTACATTCGAGACAAAAAGAGATTTTTCAGTCAATTAATAGACACAAATAACAAAACAAATAATAACCTCACTGAAGCAGATGAAAAAGAATTTCTTGATTATTGGAGAAATATCTGGAGTAAAAAAGATGCATGTCTCAGAGACAACTGGATTTCTTTAATTAAAGAAGAGACAAATAATTTACCTGGATTTGAATATAACGAAATACATATTAATGAAATCTCTCAATCAATAAAAAAATCATCTAATTGGAAGGCACCAGGTCCGGAGAAAGTTCATAACTTCTGGATAAAATATTTTTCATCAACACATCGCCACATCACCCGTTGTTTCAAAAGATGTTTAGAAAACAATGTTGAATTTCCCGAATTCCTTATTAAAGGGAAAACAACATTAATTCATAAGAAGGGTAATAGATCTGACCCCAAGAATTTCCGACCAATCAGCTTCTTATCAACATTATACAAATTGTTCACGAACATCATATCGAACAAAATTTATAATTATTGTGCTGAAAACAACATTATTGATGAAGCCCAAAAAGGTTGTGCCAAAGGTTTTTTTGGGTTGTAAACATCAAATGACGATTGATGCAGTGATACTGAAACAAGCACAAACAATGAAAAGGAATTTAAACATATGTTACATTGACTATGTTAAAGCGTATGATAGTATACCTCACAATTGGTTAATAGAAGTATTAAAACTCTACAAAGTTTGTCCAAAAATCATTACTATGTTACAATACCTTATGTCACTTTGGACACTTGATATTTACCACGAAAAGAGAAACATTGGTCATGTGAACATTCGCCAGGGAATTTTTCAAGGTGATACATACAGTAGTCTTTGGTTTTGTCTTGCCCTCAATCCATTGTCAACAATATTAAAAAAATCAAATATTGGATACCGACCTAAAATAAAAGAATCCACAAGAATATCTCACCTCTCCTATGTAGATGATATTAAATTATTCACTGAATCAAAAGATAATTTATCATCATTAATTAATATCGCCCAACAATTCAGTGATGATATCAAAATGAAATTTGGTATGGACAAATGTGCCATAATTAATATAAAACGTGGTAAAGTTATACAAGATGACACTCCTATCAATAACATTATCCCTCTTCAACCTGAGGTACAATATAAATATCTTGGATTCATGGAAAATGAAAGCATTGACCATAAAACGCTCAAATCTACCTTCACAGAAGAATACAGAAAAAGACTGACAAAATTATTAAACACTTACCTCAATGGCAGAAATATAATTGATGCAATAAACACATGGGCGGTGCCATCCTTGACCTATTCATTTGGAATTTTAAAATGGAATGAAACTGAACTAGAAGAGCTCGACTTTCTAACAAGAAGACTAATGTGTAAATTTAGAATGTTACATTTGAACAAGAACTTCAAATGAAAGATACAATTCAAAAATGTGAAGATGAAATTATGAGAAAAATAGTTCAAGTTGACAAAAAATACACTCCTTTAAACCTATCAGAGAACATAAGACCTGGAAACAATCCACAAACCAAAGAACAACTAATTTCAGATTGGAAAGGAAAAAGTCTACATGGTAGATACATAAATCTTGTTCATAATGAAAACATCAATAAAAATGAATCATTTAATTGGTTAAGAATTGGATACCTACACCCTGAAACAGAAGGATTTTATACAGCAATACAAGACAAGATAATAGTAACAAGAAATTATGAAAAATATATTTTGAAAAAAGATATCATAGATAAATGTAGAAAATGTCAACAACAGGGCGAGACTATAGAACACATCATGGGAGGATGTTCAGAACTGGCAAATAATAAATACCTAAGCCGCCATAACCAAGTCGCAAAAATAATTCACCAAAATTTGGCTTTAGAACATAAACTTGTGAAAAATACTATTCCCTTTTACAAATATTCACCAGAACAAGTATTAGAAAATGAAACGTCTATTTTATACGTCAACCTATCCAAACAGATCGATCCATCACTTGCAATAGACCAGACATCATTATTGTTGACAAAATATCAAAAACAGCAAAAATCCTTGACATCGCAGTACCACTCAGTCACAACATCCAAAAAACTGAAAATGAGAAAATATCAAAATACCAGGAATTAAAAACTGAGATATTAAAAATATGGAAATTGAAAGCTGTCACAATAATCCCTATAGTCATGTCCACCGAAGGAGTAGTAACCAAGAACTTCTTGAATTATCTTAAAATGATCAATATTCATCATTCAAGAAGTGTCCTCATTCAGAAATCCATCATATTAGAAACTTGTCAGCTAGTCAGAAGCTTCCTCAACACATAATTGATAAGACTTACTTTTGTAGGACATATGATTTCAAAATTAACGAATAGGACTGAATTGTCCCTTCTAATGTATCAAATGTAAAAACAAAATAAATGTTCATGTTATAATAATAATACCGAGGCACCCGAGCAAGTGGTCAGTGATCCCTGGATGGTTGCAAGTATCAGCAACGTCCCAGGAAGTAGTATGGTAATTCACAATATCATATGAACACTGACTGCGAGGTATGTCAACAGAAGCATAGAGACACCTTCTCTAAAAGTAGTGAGGCATGTCCTCATGAAAATTCTGTTGACATACCGAATGGTTCATAATGTGACGAAGTGGCTGTTCGGATCTATCCGTACCCCCGAAAGTGTTTTCCTATGGAAAAATCCATTGGACCACCAAGGGGGATAGCCACGGGAGAGAAAAAGATGGACTACACAAAGTCCATCATAAAATAACCTCCCCACATTATGAACCAAACAACTTCAGGAGACTTGATCTTCGGATCCGCTCCTAAAGTTACAACACCAGGAGAATTGATCATAATATATGATCCGCTCCTGGTGTAATACCCTTTGAAAGGTAATAATTACCTTCCAAAGGAGAGAAAGTGGATAATAATAATACCAGGTGTACTGGTTCATTTATTAACGAGCGTCAGAGCTCTTTGTACGATACGAGTATAACAATATTTATAACAAAAATCAATCGAGATATACAAAAAAAATATATTCTTGTTTATATTATCAATTTTGTATTTTAACATATTATTAGTTTGCACATGATATATTATATTATGTCCTTTTAATAAAGAGTTTAATACTAATAATATTTAAAGAGAATATGGTGGAAGAGATTGCCACAGGCAATAACCCCACCCTTTTGGTAGGACATTAACTTCATTCTCTTTTTTTTTGTTCTTGTATTTTTGCTTAATCTTTTTGTTTTTCTTTATAATTTCATTGTATTTTACTGTATATATTTTTTGTTCTACCTAATAAAGATTACAATAATAATATAATGATAATGATGTCTGGTTACCTCATACATTCTCCTTCATTGAACTCAGGACATGTAAGCCTGAACTTGTTCTTACAGTTATCCGCGGTAGATGCTAAAAAGCCCCCATTCCCGTCGTCCAGACATATGGGCTCGTTTTAAGTGATTGTGTTCTTCAGTTTCGCGCATGGTTTAGGTTTATATGGGTCCGCTGGATAGTTATCAGTAGCATGGATGGATCTTAAATGACCTAGAAAACAAAGGGAAAATGAGGAGCATACGTGCAAAAACGAACATCTCCGGAAATATAATTTTTCAGTATGAAGGCACAACTGATATAATGAAAAGTAAAACAATATACAGGGTGATCGAAACCACCCAGCCACTATTTTTTCCTCGAGAACGGTTTGAGTTAGGATCTTGAAACAAAAAATTGGTCCCCAATATCAAGTCTGAAGTTTTATAGGAAAATATTTTGAACCTCCGCCCACCGCCCCTAAGGGCGTTTTCAGGGGGGCACATGTCCGATTCTCCCGAATTTTAAATGGAATACGTATTTTTTTATTTTACTTTCAAAACATGCAAAACAAGTTAGTAACATTAGTAAAAAGAAAAAAAAATATTCCTTGGTTCGAGTTCCGAAAAAACACAGTTTTTAGAAGAAAATAGGCCGAAGTTGCGGAAGTCATTACGGGCACGCGGTAAACGTTGTAAAAAAAATAGACTTTTTTATTTCGTATAGGCACGGACTCGTGTGATGACTCACGCGCACGGAAATGAACGCATTTCAGAGGTTATTCATCTGCCATTTTAAGGGAAAAATCGCAGAAAGTTCAATTTTTTTGCATTTTATGCTAATAATTTTTTTCTTTTATTTCAAAGAAAAAAAAATAGGTGGTCGAATTTGAATTTCTGGACTTTTGGTCTTTTGAAACTGAAAAAAGTTTATGACCAATTTAAGGACCTATGACTTCCTTAATGAATAAAAACAAGTACATAAAATTAAAGAAGAGAACTTTACCTATTTTTTTAAATTTTTATTTTTTTTACAACGTTTACCGCGTGCCCGTAATGACTTCCGCAACTTGGGCCTATTTTCTTCTAAAAACTGTGTTTTTTTCGGAACTCGAACCAAGGAATATTTTTTTTCTTTTTACTAATGTTACTAACTTGTTTTGCATGTTTTGAAAGTAAAATAAAAAAATACGTATTCTATTTAAAATTCGGGAGAAACGGACATGTGCCCCCCTGAAAACGCCCTTAGGGGCGGTGGGCGGAGGTTCAAAATATTTTCCTATAAAACTTCAGACTTGATATTGGGGACCAATTTTTTGTTTCAAGATCCTAACTTAAACCGTGCTCGAGAAAAAGATAGTGGCTGGGTGGTTTCGATCACCCTGTAGAAACAAGTAGGATCTGTTCAGATTTGATTGAAACGGTGATTTTGAAAGCGCAATTACTATGGGATTAATTCGAGTAAGGTCGTTCATTGTTTAATATTTGAATTTCGCTCAGTAGAAACTGTTAGGATCAATTCCTAACTCCATTTTTGTATTTTTGGAGAAATTCATTTTTGCACGTATGCTCCTCAAATAATGAAATTTTTGTAGTACTGAGATTTCACATGATTTTGTTGATTTCGATAGTGAGGTTTTGACTTGTCATGCTGTTTCTTGGATGTTCTTCCTGTGTGGAGAGCTTGAAGCACAAAGTGTGTTTCCATGGGTATTCACTATTGCTATTTAACGCGCCATCGATGACGATGGTCACATTTTTAAATAAAACAAAGATTTTTCTGATTTAATACCCATGGATTTAATCTGATTCAATACTCTTTCACCCAAAGGGTTGGGTGGAAGAGATTGCCACAGGCAATAACCCCGCCCTTTAGGTAGGACATTTCTCTTTTTTTTCTTTCTTGTATATTTGTCTAATGTTTTTGTTTTTCTTTATATTTCATTGTATAAAGCTTAAAAAAAAAATGCATGATAATAATAATAATAATTAATCTTACCTAATAATACAAAACATACGACACCGCAAGAGAGGTTCAGCCAGCACGATTTTCTAAACATTTCAGCTCAGATCCAACTGAAGTTTTAGTAATGAAATGATTTTAAGTTCAACAAATCAATTCAAGAGAACATTAGGTATCTATTATTTGCATAACCCAATACGCACGAAATCCATTAGAAATTCTGTTTATGCCTTCTCTCAACTCGTAATAATTATTACATAGTACCGGGATTTCATAAGTTTGGAAACCGTTTAAGAACTATTGGGTACCTGCCTATTTAGCTTTTACTAGCCGCGTTGCGGTCTACTAACGCCGCTTTTCAACTGCATGGTCATATCACGACGGTGGTGTTCCATTCGCAGGAAACTCACAAACCTGCTACCCACATTAATATCGCCAAGCCTGGGTTGGGCCGGAATGCCAGCATCACAAAATCTTCACCACGCTGCTACTTCGGTCATCCCACGAGAACAGGTGTATTCGCCACTGGCACCTTCACAGTATGAATTCGCAATGTACCATTGTACATTGTTAGCCCCCCCCCCCCTCTCTCTGAAACAAATCCAGGTACATACTACATAAAAAAAAATTTGCTTTTTTTTTTATTATATCACAATTTTAGTGGATAGCGCAGAATTATAGGACGTTACCATATCTTTGTTATCCTAATATCTTCTTTTTGCCTATAATTTCGCCAGTGGTCGCTCGCTGCTCACATCAAAGCAGCTTCTCACTTTTCCTCACGAGGTATGAGTGGACCCCGAACACCCAAGTACAGAGCAGAAGAAATCCTGCCCCACCTGGGATCGAACCCAGGTCACCGTGCTGCAATGCCAAGCGCTATCTCACTCGGCCAAAGTGACTACTTGTTTTTGCTTTGTAAAAGTAATTAATCATATTATTGCTCTCCTGCAGCTTCTTGATTTGGCTGACTCCTGTTGAACAAAATACCTACCTTCTCAATTTACGTAATTCCACGTCGATTCACCTGTTCAGCTTCATAAATCTATGCCAGCAATTATCAAACAGGGATTTTTAATTTATTCAGTAGTTTAAACTTTTATTTTAAATAAAATATCCTCAACATGTGTTTCTATACAAGTATTTTTTTCCCTACAATTTTTCTATGTTTTTTTCCTTACAAGTAGGTCTACAGTATGTTTCAGAAAAGGTGGCCACCCCCTCGTAACTTTTGAACGCGACGGAATTTTTCAATTCTGTAAAGTTCTAGGTATAGGAAGTGCCCTATGGCCCATCCTGTGGTCATATCAATTTTTGGCCCCGGTCGGCCCTTCCGGCTTTTAGGCCATATTTTTTCATTTTTCTCGCGAATTTTAAATGGAATGCTATATTTTTTATTCCTGTTAATTAAAGTCCAAGTTAAGCTGAGTATAATGGGCTTTTAAAATTTTCAAAAACCTTATCAGGGGCAGAGCTAGTAGGGTGCAAGATTCAAAATTGTTACACCCTGTATTTCAGCGTTAGTTAGATTTTTTAGTACTTTTTTTATGTTCATAGGTTCAAAATATTGTTTTACACCATATAAAATCAAAAAAATATTCTTGTTTACTTCTAATCAGGGTCATAGTAAGGTTTTTGTAAAAGTACTTTTTTTCTCACGTCAATTTTTCCGTAAATTAATGGTGTTCTCGAAATTGGCATTTTTAGAGGTGAAAGTCTGCAGTGACATATGTTTTTACTTTCCTTATCCTATAATAAGGAAAGTATTGTATTCGTCGAAAATTTGACCTACCCAGTTTTTCACATTTCTGGACGAATTATAGCCTCAGGATACCAAAGAAGTTGTTTTCAGCCATTGGTCCGTGCGTCTGTCTGTCTGTCTGTCTGTCTGTCTGTAAACAGGATATCTCGAGAACGGTAAGAGTTAGAGACTTGAAATTTGGTATGCTAATTATAATTATACACCAGACGAACCACGAAACTTTTGGTTGCAATCGGCCGCAGACTGCGGCCGCAGGACCGCAAATATTGGCCGCAAGTGCCGCTTCTTTGAATTGGTTAAAGATACAAAAAAATATTAGAGAACAATTATGTCTTAGATTAAAAAAATAATAGGGGTCTCTTCTGATCATTTTTTTGATATCTTGAACTTTTTGGACCTCGGCCCCGATTTACCGGTATTTTGGGGGGACCCGCTTTGATTAACTTTTTTATTATTTATCGTAGATGGGGGTTGTGACATATCAAATCCAATGATTTTGAGGTGCTGATTACGAATTTGATATTGATTTTTAGCTAAATGTTACCTTTGAGTCACCAGTGGCTTTTGGTCCTGTTCCAATTCCTTATAATTATGATAAGGAAAGTCGTGTGATGTTTACACCAGATTTTTTATGCTTGAAATCGAAAGAAAACTTAACGGAGAAGCGATTAAATCATAAAAAAAGCCATTTAACCTGCTAGTTTTTTCACGACAGTGTCTGGTAAAGTGGGTGAATTTCGTATTTGGATTTTTTTGTTGTTGAGGAAACACAATTGGCATAGAAAATAAATAATACCTAATAAGGGAATAATACTTCAATTAACATAACTAAATGCGAAATTAAATGAAGATTATTTCTTCTAAATCAGTGCCGGATAATTTTTTTTTCTCTCTCTCTTTCTCTCTCTCTCTCTCTCTCTCTTTGCCTCTTTAAAATAATTGAATTGGTTTAATTTTCACCCTCAAGAGTTTGGTTCTTGACCTGGTATTTTTTTTCTTAAATTTCGAGATAATTAGATTTTTGTTTAGAGACCTGGTATTCATTACTAGCAACACCAGTATGATTTTTTTTAAATTTGGGTTTAATATCGCGTTTCAACTGCATGGTCATATCATAACGGGGGTGTTACATTCCATTCGCAAGAAACTCACCAACCTCCTAAACACATTTATCTCACCCAGCCTGGGTTAGGCCGGAATGCCAGCATCACGAAGTCTTCTCCTCGCTGGACGTTGCTTAACTTTGGTGATCCTACAAGAATCGTTGCAATCAAAGCGCAATTGGACAGACTCCAGAATTATTGACAATGTGTTTTCTACAGATTTTACCAACATACCAACTAAAATTGTCTCAAGAGGGGACCCCAAGGCCGATTTTAGAAGCAGCATTATCCGATAATTATTTTTGATACAACTTGAACTTTGAAAAGTGAAAAAAAGAGAGAGAGAAAAAAAAAAAAAAAAAAAAAAATCCGGCACTGATTTAGAAGAAATAATTTTCATTTAATTTCGCATTTAGTTATGTTTATTGAAGTAATATTCCCTTATTAGACATTATTTATTTTCTATGCCAATTGTGTTTCCTCAACAAACAAAAAAAATCCAATACGAAATTCACCCACTTTACCGGACACTGTCGTGAAAAAACTAGCAGGTTAAATGGCTTTTTTTATGATTTTATTCGCTTCTCCGTTAAGTTTTCTTTCGATTTCAAGCATAAAAATCATATGTCACTGCAGACTTTCACCTCTAAAAATGCCAATTTCGAGAACACCATTAATTTACGGAAAAATTGACGTGAGAAAAAAAGTACTTTTACAAAAACCTTACTATGACCCTGATTAGAAGTAAACAAGAATATTTTTTTGATTTCATATGGTGTAAAACAATATTTTGAACCTATGAACATAAAAAAAGTACTAAAAAATCTAACTAACGCTGAAATACAGGGTGTAACAATTTTGAAACTTGCACCCTACTAGCTCCGCCCCTGATAAGGTTTTTGAAAATTTTAAAAGCTCATTATACTCAAATTAACTTGGACTTTGATTAAGAGGAATAAAAAATATAGCATTCTATTTAAAATTCGCGAGAAAAATGAAAAAATATGGCCTAAAAGCCGGAAGGGCCGACCGGGGCCAAAAATTGATATGACCACAGGATGGGCCATAGGGCATTTCCTATACCTAGGACTTTACAGAATTGAAAAATTCCGTCGCGCTCAAAAGTTACGAGGGGGTGGCCACCTTTTCTGAAACATACTGTATAGGGAGGGAACAATTAATAACCCCATTGCCTGAAACATAAGTTTTCCAGTGAGTCCAAGCCAATTTTAAGTTTGACTGTGTTGTCATGAAGACTGAGATGGCTCCCTCTACTCTCTTGGGATCACACCAACTCTCGTTAGCCCTTATCCAGTCCATATTGTAATATTTTGTTTTGATCACATGCTATTCAGGAAAGGTCATATCTAAATCTAAGTTCGGCTTTGTAGCTGTCTATCCCAGTAGCTCAGTGGTAAAAGCGGCACTGTGTGAATCCAGAGATTCCAGAGGTCGCGGGTTCGAAACCCAACCGGGACAAGACAAGTTATCCTCCGATTATCCTTATGAACATTATTATCCTTATTGTATCGATTAATGAAACTTATAATAAGTTTATATTTATGCTAGTATTGTTACATTTAATTCCTTTATTTTATGTTATGTTGCATATCTTAAAATAATAAAGAATTAAACCTATTTTGTTCACCCGGTACAAGAAATATTCTATATTATACACCCACATTATTGTGTCCACTTAGCCTGCAATATTCCTGTGAGGTCCCGGTGACAATGCACGGTGAGCTAAATAGATTTGTTTATCCTTATAGCGGACATCCTTGATCCTGAGAACAGTCCTTAAATATTTTAACAGGCCAATCCTGGAGGTCCTACTTGACAATTCAGATTAAGTTACAGCGTGCTTGCTAGTGTATAAGTTAAGGGGTGCTCATCCTACTTCTATGGTGTACGAGTATTATTTTTTTCATAGACTTTTTTATTTCGTAGCTATGAAACAGGAGCTACTGTAGACGCTTGTGGTCTGTGTTGTTGCTTTTCCATCCCGTAGTATGCCTCCCCTCTGATGGGCGAGAAGTGAGACAATACTTCCCAATCAGGTGCTGGGTCAACACGAGCGCACCGGAATGTATTCCTTACAAACAACTGTAACCAATTTTTTTTTGTGGGCACGAGGGATCGAACCCAAGATCTTCCGCAAGCTTAACCAATGAGATAATCACCCGCTCTTAAACGTACCATTGATGCTAACTCGCACAAAAGCTGATCTTAAAAATTGAGAGATCTTTTACGTTACCTACTTTCCGTGGCCCTGTAGAAACTAAATTTTTGCATGCTGACTTCTCTAGTAATTCAAGACTTACACATAGGTTCCATTTTTTTTTAGATTTTCACATAGGTGGTTCCTCCAGACAACTATTTATGTAATGGTCCTCTTCCTACGCCTTCTCTTCCTATCTTACAATTCCTCCTCCCTTTATCTTCCTCCTCGCTTTATCTTCCTCCTCTCTTAATCCTCCTCCTCCCTTTATCTTCCTCCTCGCTTTATCTTCCTCCTCGCTTTATCTTCCTCCTCTCTTAATCCTCCTCCTCCCTTTATCTTCCTCCTCGCTTTATCTTCCTCCTCTCTTAATCCTCCTCCTCCCTTTATCTTCCTCCTCGCTTTATCTTCCTCCTCTCTTAATCCTCCTCCTCCCTTTATCTTCCTCCTCGCTTTATCTTCCTCCTCTCTTAATCCTCCTCCTCCCTTTATCCTCCTCCTCCCTTAATCCTCCTCCTCCCTTAATCCTCCTCCTCCCTTTATCCTCCTCCTCCCTTAATCCTCCTCCTCCCTTTATCCTCCTCCTCCCTTAATCCTCCTCCTCCCTTTATCCTCCTCCTCCCTTAATCCTCCTCCTCCCTTAATCCTCCTCCTCCCTTTATCCTCCTCCTCCTTTAATCCTCCTCCTCCCTTTATCTTCCTCCTCGCTTTATCTTCCTCCTCTCTTAATCCTCCTTTTCCCTTTATCTTCCTCCTCCCTTAATCCTCCTCCCTCTATCTTCCTCCTCCCTTAATCCTCCTCCTCCCTTAATCCTCCTCCTCCCTTAATCCTCCTCCTCCCTTTATCCTCCTCCTCCTTTAATCCTCCTCCTCCCTTAATCCTCCTCCTCCCTTTATCCTCCCTCCTCCCTTAATCCTCCTCCTCCCTTTATCCTCCTCCCTCCCTTAATCCTCCTCCTCCCTTAATCCTCCTCCTCCCTTTATCCTCCTCCTCCCTTAATCCTCCTCCTCCCTTAATCCTCCTCCTCCCTTTATCCTCCTCCTCCCTTAATCCTCCTCCTCCCCTTTATCCTCCTCCTCCCTTTAATCCTCCTCCTCCCTTTATCTTCCTCCTCGCTTTAATCTCCTCCTCTTTAATCCTTCCTCCTTTTTCTCCCTTTATCTCCTCCTCCCTTAATCCTCCTCCCTCTATCTTCCTCCTCCCTTAATCCTCCTCCTCCCTTTATCTTCCTCCTAGCTTTATCTTCCTCCTCTCTTAATCCTCCTCCTCCCTTAATCCTCCTCCTCCCTTTATCTTCCTCCTACTTTATCTTCCTCCTCTCTTAATCCTCCTCCTCCCTTTATCTTCCTATTCCCTTAATCCTCCTCCTCCCTTAATCCTCCTCATCCCTTTATCCTCCTCCTCCCTTTAATCTTCCTCCTCCCTTTATCTTCCTCCTCGCTTTATCTTCCTCCTCTCTCTATCATCCTTCTTCTCATATTCTCCTCCTACCTTTATCCTCCTCTTCCCTTTATCCTCCTCCTCCTCCCTTAATCCTCCTCCTCCCTTAATCCTCCTCCTCTCTTTATCTTCCTCCTCGCTTTATCTTACTCCTCTCTTAATCTTCCTTCTCCCTTTATCTTCCTCCTCCCTTAATCCTCTTCCCTCTATCTTCCTCCTCCCTTAATACTCCTCCCTCTATCTTCCTCCTCCCTCTATCCTCCTCCTCCCTTTATTCTCCTTGTCCCTTTATCTTCCTCCTCCCTCTATCTTTCTCCTCCCTCTATCTTCCTCCTCCCTTTATCCTCCTCCTCTCTTTAATCTCCTTGTCCCTCTATCTTCCTCCTCCCTTTATCCTCCTCCTCCCTTAATCCTCCTCCTCCCTTAATCCTCCTCCTCCCTTTATCCTCCTCCTCCCTTAATCCTCCTCCTCCCTTTATCCTCCTCCTCCTTTAATCCTCCTCCTCCCTTTATCTTCCTCTTCGCTTTATCTTCCTCCTCTCTTAATCCTCCTTTTCCCTTTATCTTCCTCCTCCCTTAATCCTCCTCCCTCTATCTTCCTCCTCCCTTAATCCTCCTCCTCCCTTTATCTTCCTCCTAGCTTTATCTTCCTCCTCTCTTAATCCTCCTCCTCCCTTAATCCTCCTCCTCCCTTTATCTTCCTCCTAGCTTTATCTTCCTCCTCTCTTAATCCTCCTCCTCCCTTTATCTTCCTATTCCCTTAATCCTCCTCCTCCCTTAATCCTCCTCCTCCCTTTATCCTCCTCCTCCCTTTATCTTCCTCCTCCCTTTATCTTCCTCCTCGCTTTATCTTCCTCCTCTCTCTATCATCCTTCTTCTCATATTCTCCTCCTACCTTTATCCTCCTCTTCCCTTTATCCTCCTCCTCCTCCCTTAATCCTCCTCCTCCCTTAATCCTCCTCCTCTCTTTATCTTCCTCCTCGCTTTATCTTACTCCTCTCTTAATCTTCCTTCTCCCTTTATCTTCCTCCTCCCTTAATCCTCTTCCCTCTATCTTCCTCCTCCCTTAATACTCCTCCCTCTATCTTCCTCCTCCCTCTATCCTCCTCCTCCCTTTATTCTCCTTGTCCCTTTATCTTCCTCCTCCCTCTATCTTTCTCCTCCCTCTATCTTCCTCCTCCCTCTATCCTCCTCCTCCCTTTAATCTCCTTGTCCCTCTATCTTCCTCCTCCCTCTATCTTCCTCCTCCCTCTATCTTCCTCCTCCCTCTATCTTCCTCTTCCCTTTATCCTCCTCCTCTCTTTAATCTCCTTGTCCCTTTATCTTCCTCCTCCCTCTATCTTCCTCCTCCTTTCATCCTCCTCCTGAACTTATCCTCATCTTCTTTTATCCTCCACCTTCCTTTATTCTCCTCCTCTCTCTATTATCCTTATTCTCATATCCTCCTCCTACCTTTATCTTCCTCTTCCCTTTATCCTCCTCCTCCTTCCTTTATTATCCTCCACCTGCCATTATCCCCCTCCTCTCTCTATCATCCTTCTTCTCATATCCTCCTCCTATCTTCTTTCTCCTCCACGAAAACCTCCATAAATAACTCAAAATCTCGTGACACCCCCAGCGCGGGGTCCCTGGTGTGGCTAAGCCTCCACGAGCTTCTGTCCCGGGGCCTCCACGGAAGTGGTGGGATATAAATTACTCACTCACTCACTCACTGAAGCCAATGCCATCTCATTGGGTTTGGCAGAATATGTGTGTCAGGGAGAGTGAGTGTGTTTCATAGAAGGAGAGAGAGAGAGAGATAGAGAGAGAGAGAGAGAAAGAGAGAGAGCGAGAGATAGATAGAGAGAGAGAGAGAGAGAGAGAAAGAGAGAGAGAAACAGAGAGTAAATGTGGGTCCGTGTGTGTGTGTGTAGGGGCCGTATTATGAAGCAGGATTAGTAAATCAAAGCCGACCCTCACCAGACCGATAGGTATTTTCAAACAATTTTTTCCGTGTGTGTGACAGAGAGAGAGAGAGATAAACAGTATGTGTGGGTGGGTATTTGCGTGAGTGAAAGAGTTTTTGTCGATGTGTGTGTGTGTCTGTTTGCGTGTGTCACAGATAAAGACAAAGAGTCTGTGTTTGGGAAAGAGTATGAGTGTGTGTTGTGGGGGGGGGGGGGGGTATGTGTGTGTGTGTGCATGTGGGAGAGAGTGATGTGTGTGCATTTGGGAAAGAATGTATGTGTGTGTATGGTAGTTTGTGTGTATGTGTGTGTGTGTGTGTATGGTAGTGTGTGTGTGTGTGCATCTAGAAGTCTGAGAGAAAGAGATTGGATGTGTGTGCTATTGTGAGAGAGAAATTTGTTGTTGTTTTTGTTGTTGAAATTTATTGTTGTTGTTATATCCTCATTTTGGCCTATTCGATCGTTCCTCCAGACCCCACGTTGAGTGCTATTATCACAGCAGACCTCAGCCAGCCTGGGAGTCAAAGGATTTTCTGCTCAATTTCGCACAACAAAGGCGAGTGAAAGAATGGGCTCTGAAGAATTAGCGAAATTAATCCATCCCCTCCCCTCTGTCCATCTTTTTTTCTTTTTCATAGAGAGAGAGAGAGAGAGAGAGAAAGAGATGGAGAGAGAGAGAGAAAGAGATGGAGAGAGAGAGAGAGCGACAGAGAGTGAGGGGGGGAGAGAGAGAGAAAGAGAAAGAGGTGGGGAGAGGTCCTGTGGTTAATAATAAATGAGGAGTGGGGGGAGAGTGAGAGAGAGAGAGAATAGAGGTATACCTACTCAAGATAGAGGGGGGAGGGGTGGAATATCACATACTGGATGGTCTAACTGGCATTTACATCTGGTCAATTTTTTTCTTTCTTTTTTTTTGAAAAATGCACACAAGTTCAAGAAGTTAATTGTTAATGTTTTACCTGTATGAAATAAAGAAAAAATGAAATTTCTATACCTCTTTGTTACAATTTTTTGACGCTACGTATTTTCTAGGAGATTGCAAAATACGAGAACTAATTTTAATAATAATAATACTCTTTAGTGGAAGGTAACCACCAGGCGAGGTAAATGCTCAAAGCATTTCCTACCATCTAAACCCCTTAGAGTCTTATTATTATGTGGTCACAAACTCAAATTAATGAGTAACAATTGTTCATATAGACAATAGATTAAAGGTAATCAAAATCTAATTAAGTGTAATTAGCTGGAAACACTACAACCAGATCAACCCTACAGCTATGACAGAGATTGCTTCAAACAATAATCACGCCCTTTGTCAATATATTTTGTCTGTCAATAAAGACTTATTATTATTGTAATGTAATGTAATAAAATAGCCTTTATTTGTACAATTAAATTTACACATTTTAACATAAATACATAAAACACTATAAAGTTGTACAAAATCAGATTGGTATCTGAGGCCTCTCCTTATAAGGAGGCATGTGACCAATCGGTCCAGACCCGGGCTACAGATTAAAATAAAATTAAAATTAATTTAGATTTAAATTAAATAATTACTTATATACATATATATTTTTTCTCTCTTTCTCCTTTCTTTCTATCTTTTTCTATCTTATTATTATTATCAGATATTAAAAAATGGGAAGTTTTCTCCTCCTGAACCACCCCGTATATGCAGTGGGAGAATGAATGTACTGTGTCGGGTAGGATGGGGGCACCGCTTTTAAAAGCCACGAAACTCAGCCAGATGGGATATCATTTGACAATTAGGAGAGAGGAACTGGGTGTCTCACACCAGGGATCTTGCTCTTACACACCCAAACCCTTTTCTCTCTCATCTCCTTCCCCTCTTTACCTTTCTTACTCCTTTTTTTTACTTTTCAAAAATCGTTTTTGTTTGATTTTTGTTCAGGTTTGTACGAGTATGTTTTAGTAACAAGTTGATAACTTTAGACTAAAAATGAGGAGAGATTTCTTTAGGTAATATTTAGGGCGAATTTATTAGACAAATTCTATATCACAAGTCATTGCTAAGCGTCGTTTTCCCTATCTTACACAGTAGGCAATCTGTGACTTAGCGCCACAGAGGTTTTACTAAAACGTCTATTAATTCCGCCCTTAGATTTCAAATAATAGAAATCTAAACGGCGCGAAACGGACCATGAGGGTTTTCCCATTTCTAACATAGCTCAACGTTGCTTCATAATAATTATGGTGCCATTAAAAAAATAAACTTTATACTCTAGACATGCATGGGAACAAACCCTGAAAATTTCAGATCAACGAACAAAAATTGAAGCTGTTATCTCATTTTGATGAATAAAATTTGACCCATTTCTTAACCTCGCTTAACATTGCTCAGCTTGGCGTCACTCAAAAATTAAACCTTTAATTTTGAGCATGTATGGAAACTAATGAATTTAGGTTACATATTGCATATAGTATTATTTCGTGTATGCATAAAAAATAAACAAAATACAATAGGTACCCTCAATAGATTTTCTTATTCATACTATCCGATTCGGAGTAGTAAGTCCCATTATTCCAGCAGTAAGCCCAAGACGTGTTATGTGGTCAAAATCAAAAATGGGAGAATAACTTGTCATGTCCCGCGACCTCTGTATTATCAGCCAAACACTATCCAGTCAGAATCATGAGAGTTTCAATAACAACATTTCCAAGAGAGAAAAACCCAAAAGTTTTTTTGGGTATTTGATATTCGAATACCCTTAAAGATATTCGATGATGATGATGATAATGATGAAGATGATCCCTAAAAATACCTACTACTTATTTCTACTGTCAAAACAAATCCAAGAAGACTAACAAGTCTTCTTTAATGGAAAAACAAATGGTCTTAAAAAATACGCCAAGTATGCCACGGTGCTCGTCATTAGTGAAAAGTTTGTCATTCATTCCGAAACATTAGCTGTCTACTGGAGTGAGAAGCGTGGAAGAGAAAGTTGATG
This sequence comes from Bactericera cockerelli, assembly GCA_024516035.1. Classification (NCBI taxonomy): domain Eukaryota; kingdom Metazoa; phylum Arthropoda; class Insecta; order Hemiptera; family Triozidae; genus Bactericera; species Bactericera cockerelli. Next base: position 32,724,941 of record CM044962.1, on the reverse strand, counting down.
GGTTTTTAAAAGAGAGTGCTAAGTTTTCACGTTCATTAGGCAGTTGACATCAACAACTCTTCATACGTTCCTTATCCAAAAGAAAAGAATTCACTCAACATTTTCGATAGTCAGTTTTCAGACCAACCTTAGTAGCTTGTAATAGGGAACTTCACGATTCGGCCTAAATTACCTGAGTAGACCTTTGCCATAGCATAATTCGGCCACAAAAAAACACAACATGATTCGGGCCATAACCCGATTCGTCCCAAATCAAACTGTCAAGTTTTGATCCCACACAAAAAATCCCACTTTTATTCCAACAAAAATTCCCACTCTTATTCCAACAAAAAAATCCCACATTCATTCAACCAAAAATCCCACTTTCATTCCACCAAAAATCCCACTTTCATTCCACCAAAAATCCCATTTTCATTCTACCAAAAATTCCACTTTCATTCCACCAAAAATCCCACTTTCATTCCACCAAAAATCCCTATAAAATAGTATGGAAACAGTGGAAACATTTTGACTGAAATCGAAAACCTTTTTTATAAACCTTTTTGGGCCGAATCTGAAGTTCGGCTTCGAATAATTACAAGGTTCAAAACCTTTTAAAAGGTTAGCCAGCCTCCGTAACTAACCTTTTGACAATTAAGATATTGTAATATTACTGGGAAAATCATCTTAATACAATGTTTGTTAACCCCGCGAACGTGGTCACTGGTCAGGGTCACATATTGCTAAAAAAAAAAAAAAAAAAAAATGCATGGCCCATGTGACTACTGTCCGTAGTACAGAGATCCTGAGTTTGATTTCCAGCCGGAGCAGACTTTTCACACAGAAAGTTCTGTTCCCTCCGAACGCGTGAGGCTGGCAATTCCGGCCCTACCCAGTCTGGGTGAGGTTAATGGGGGTAGCTGGTACGATTCCCAGCAAGTGGAGAGTAAAATCCCGCCCTAATCAGCACGTTAAATCAAATAGAATCGTTCGCGTTGGGAAGGAAACCCAGCCATAAAAATGTGCCACAGCCAACCGACCTCAAAGATGAGGTTGAACAATGACGACCCAAAGTAGATTTGGGAAAAGACAAAGTGAAAGAAGAAGAAGAAGAAGACCATGACAACATAATTATGCGATCATGCCATTTGAGACTATTGTAGCATTTGCAGATGAATAAAAAATGATTTTTTTTCCATTTTCGTTAATTTTATTTTTCTTTATTTTCGGGTTCCCTCTATGTTATAGTATCTCAGTGGTGTATACCTAATAAAGTGAATATTCATGTTAGTAATAATAATAGAGTTTTCAGTTTCAAGTTTCAGTATATCAGTATAATCAGTATAAACAGAAAAGTGAGAAGTTGTACTAGATGTACATGAATATCAGAACATACCTGGACAGCTGTTTCGAGCTTATTTGCTCTCATCATCAGGTAATAGTTCTGAATATCCATGCCATCAACTAACCCCTCTATTTTAATCAGCATAAACAGAAAAGTGAGAAGTTGTACTAGATAAAACTCGTTCCGGTGTCACTTCTAATCTGTCGCAATGGCCTTCTGTCTCGGACACTCCACGGACATGAGCTTGTATCTGGGCGTGCGCCAAGACTGATCCCACACTTTGACGGTGCACTCCTTGAAGTCAGGGTCCTGAGTGTCTGCTGCGTCAGCAAGCACTGCGCATGCGCAGACTGGCCTAGGAGCTGCCTTGCTGCAGTCAGAGCGCGCAGCTTGCAGCGTGATGGTGTACGCTGTGCCGGACACGACCTGAGAAGAATAAATGTTATTATTATTATACAATTCTTTATTAGATACAAAAGGACATTATGTACATATAAATAATAATTTTAACAGTGAAAAAAAAACAATGTTTACAATAAAAATGAAAAGAATAGAAAATATTTGAAAACATATGTCCTAACTAAAGGGCGGGGTTATTGCCTAAAAAAATGTTAATGTTAGTCTCTATGGTTTGGTGGAAGATGGTTGTGTGGAAGAGCTCAAAAAATTTGAGAAATCTGCCGTTAAAGTCTTGAAAAAAAAAAGAAGAAAAAAGCACTGCCAATTATGGACACAATACTTCCTTGTGATTGTTTCACATTGTAAGTATACACGTGCCAATTTTGAGATTTTATACTAAGTCACTTGTATCTCCAAAATGGCTTAACCAATTTTCTTCAAATTTGTTTTATATGGTAGAATACTATTTTTTCTACATTCTAAATTTTACAAAAAAATCTGTATCGGCAATTGGTGGACCTTGTTTTTTGACTTTTTTTCGGATTTTCTTAAATATCACTTAAAGCATACAAGAGATGAAACAATCAACTCTAACAAAACAAAGCCTCACCTGTCGGGTAACTGACAAAATTCTGACGAGTCCCAGTTTGTATGGAGATCCGGAGCTTTCGCTGATGGAATCGACGGCAAAATTGGCAGCTTCTAAGACATCAGGGTCTTCTGCATTGGCTAGGGCAGGTGCTCCTACAAGGAGCTCTTCTTCTGAAGCATGCTCCAGTGTTCCCGCATGACACAGGCAACAGTAAACCAGAGCGCACCATAGACCAATGTAGACGTTCATTTTCCTTAACTGTTTACACTCCGGAACTTGAACAAACTTTACAAATTAAAGGAACTTTAAGGGCGGAATTATTAGACAACATCAATAATGGTAAGCGTCGGTTTTCCCTATCTTACACAGAACGCAATCCGTGACATAGCGCCACAGAGGTATTACAAAAACGTCTATTAATTCCGCCCTAAGTGTGATATTAAAATAGACGTTTTTGTAATCTGTGGTGCTAAATCTCGATTCGCGTACTGTTTTAGATGGGGAACACCGATGCTAAGCAATAACTTAAATTATCGATTTTTTCTAATTATTTCGTTCTAAATTTAGTAAGCTTTCCAAAATAAGGTATATTTTATTTATATTCTAAGTAGATTAATAATCCTAAATAGTCTAATCTAGATTTTTTTGTGAAATCCAAATATTATAACACTATTAGATTGACGTAGAAACGAGAATGATTTTGTTCTCTTCTAATTCAGTGATTAAATACTGTTCCAATTTTCTGCTATCAGTCATAACACAAATGGTCGATTAACATTATCTGCATACAACCTGTGGCGGTAAAATTCTAGAAACACTGATAAGATAGTTTTTTCTTCTTTTTTGTATGTGAATCCTTGATGACTATAGTGAATCTTATGAAAACTATAATATTTATTTACTAAACATTAAACATTTCATCGGGAATTTCTGATTTAGGAAAAAACCCCAGAAATGAGGCTGGGTTCCATCTCTGGTTTGTCTATGAGCATCTAAAAATTTATTTATTATTTTGTTCGAAAAATGATCTGAGAATTTTTTAGTCCTACAATTCATTGATTCTGAAATTTTCTATAAAATAAAACTTGGACACCTTATATGCAGGTTCTGCAGGCTCATACAATATCTTATTAAAAATCTGGTGTGACACCACACTACTTTCCTTATCACTCGAAAATCAGTACGCCAGTCCAAATCCGCCACTGGTGACTCAACAGTATTATTATAATAGACTGATTGGAGTTCCACAAGAGAAGCACCAATTATCACACTGTCCTTTATTCAGACCTGATTTAAAGTAGTCAGGACGGGGGTTTTACCCTCCATTCACTGGGAATTGTACCAGCTCCCCACATTAATCACACCCAGCCTGAGTAGGGCCGGAAATTCCAGCCTCATGTGTTTGGATGGAACAGAATTTTCGTCAAAAATCTGCCCCAACCGGGAGTCGAACTCAGGAACTCTGGACTACGGGCATTAGTCAAAACCTTTAAGCCACACAGGCTGGCAGACTCAACGGTAACAGTTAGCTAAAAATCATGGTAACATTCGTAATCAGCATCTCAAAATCATTGGATTTGATATGTCACAACCCCCATATAATATCAAAAGTAAAAAAGTTAGTCCTAGGGGACCCTCCCAAAATACCGGTAAATTGGGGCCGGTTCCAAAAAGTTCAAGGTATCAAATATATGATCAGTATATAACTATATACGCCTATTTTTTTATTATTAATAGAAAAACTTGTTCTTGTAAAATTTTCATATCTCTTATGGTTTAGCCAGAACGGCCACACACCGCCAAATGGCCGTCGAAAGGCCGCTATGGATTTTTTTTTTTTTTTCTCGAAAGTTCCGTGCTGCGTCCTCTATATAATTATGACCTTTATACCGAATTTCAAGTATCTAGCTAAAGTAGTTCTTGAGATATTTTGTTTACAGACAGACAGGCAAACACACGAACCTATGGCTGAAACTTTGGATTTAGGGTCTGGGGACTTCAAAACGTGTTTTTTGCAACTGAAAACTGACCATCAAAAATTTTGGGTGATTAAATTACTTTCCATATTATGGGATAAGGAAAGTAAAAAAAAGGGAAGATAAATAACAAAATATTTTTTTTTTTTTAATATTTCAGTAAGTAGTTTATTTAATGAAATCCATGTGTGAAAAATGTACCGGACGTCTGAGTAGAAAACTAAGGACCAATTTTATTGCATAGTGACTAACAGCCTGATTAAGTACATGGGCATGAGCAATTTGATTGTGTATGAGGTTGATTGATTTAATCTGTTCATTAGTCACTAGGCAAATGTTCAAAAGTCAAATGCGTCTATTCGTATGTCCTCATACGCTGTTTGATTTCCATGGAATATCCATTTGAAGAACACAATCTGATATCTTATATTTAGGTGTTTTCTGAAGATTTCAGTCGAAAAAAAAAAAATCTTCAAATGACTTCCTAATTAGCCTTATTTGTGTCATTTTGATTCAGCAAAAGCCACTGAAGGGAGCCAAGCTTATATCTAGGCTGTGTTTTCTAAAGGTTTCAGTCGAAAAAAATAAATTTTCAAACGACTTTCTAATTAGCCTTATTCGTGTCATTGGGATTCAGCAAAAGCCACTCCAGGGACAAAAGCTTGTATCTAGGTGTTTTCCAGCTCTGGTCGAACACCTTTACTACACTGAAGAATGTATTATTCTGACTGGCGGGTGAAATATGGCAGCCAGTATGAAGCACGAGCTCCAGTAATAGTTGGTATATGAAACCGGCGGCGACCTAGGGAGAAGAATGTTTCTGTTAGTGATTTATCTATTTATTTATCTATTTATTCCAAAAAATGTCACTTGTACTCCAGAGAGGAAATTGCTCAAGTATTCTGAGTACTTTGCCCTCTGGATTGCAAATGGCAGAAATTTATTATCTGTAAAATAAAATTAATAAAAATCTATTTATTTACACTTTACTTTTTATACAATACAAACAACAATAAATTATTAACAAAGATAAAAAAATTGACAGTATTTACAAACTAAGATATAAGAGAAAAAAATTTTATTCACCCAAAAAAGTAAAGGACAAGCTCTGTCTGAGCAAAGAGGAATCCTTACAGACTTTTTAACAGGCCACTGTAGGCTCAACTACCGTTTGATCAAATGGACATCGATCAAGACCCAAAGTGCAGTCTCTGTAAAGAGGCCCCAGAGTCAGCAAAACACATTCCCTGTGAAAGTGGAGCAGCCTCTCACTTGACTGAAACACTTCTCAAGGTTGATTCTAACACCTAAAGAAGTTACCAAAATAAGTCCTAAAAGAATCTTTAGCTACATTAATAGCTTTGATTTCTTATAGAGTTACAGGGACATTTTACAAAGGATCTTTTTAACACGTTCGTTACCGAACGGCCATATGTGGATGTTTTTCTTTGGGACCGAAAACACACATGTGGTTGTTATCAAAATTTTAACGAGGGACCGGACATCCATATATGGCCTTTTTGAGGTAGGTTGTTAGTATTAGAACAGATATAAGATCGATTCTTGTACAAATGAGATGCCAAATATGCAACAAAAAAAATTTTGGTCCCTAGGATGCATTAGCGACTTTACCGCCTGGTCCCTACGAGTGGTTTCCGAGATATTATAATTAATAAAATGCTTTCTTATAAAACCCAGTTAATAAAATAATTCAATTCTTTATAATATACATATAATAAATGTCTCACCTGTATTGTTGCTTGTGAAATTTTGAGGAGTACAAATTTTTTTCCGCTCTTCGTGAAATTTTTATTGATTTGCTCGACGACAAAATTGGTAACATTTCTGACACGAGTATCATTCACACTGATTATCTCTATCCCTCCTAGTCTTCCACCTCTCGTGAGCTTTTTTTCTGTAGTACTCCTCACAGATCCGGCGTCACTCAGGCAACAGATCACCAGAGCACACCAAACACACAGGTAGACGATCAGATTCATGTTCATGGTAATCTGAAATAAAATTTAACGCTTTGTGCGCCAAGCCCAAAATCGTGATTTTCCCCTGGGGCCACGATACAAAGGATTGTCTCTCAATATGCTTCAAAACTAGATAGGTGAAAACCAAGCACACTCTGATCATCCTCAGAAGGCCACGCTTCAAATTATCAATACAAAATACACAGTAGTGTGGCCCATACTGAGACACAATGCTTCAAAGAGAGGTCTAGTGTCTCTCAAAATGAGAGACGTGGCCCCAGCGGGAAGTCGCTGTCGCTCATATTGAGCGACGTGGCGCACAAAGTGTTGGTTGTATTCTATGTGCTCTAAAACTCTTTGAAAGTAGAAAATTAATACAAGATGAAGATGTACACTGTACAGAGTCCGACAAAAGAAGAAGAGCCACTCAAAAAATTTAGAGAACCGATTTAAATTTTGAGAAGAGCTAAAGTAATATGGTTATTATTAAAGCCCGGATTTTTGCATACTGCATATTTGCATATGCAATTGCATATTTTGGCCATTTTTTCGGACTTTACGTCATATTTGGCCAAAATTTGCATATTTCGGGGTTTATTAGGGGGTAAAAATTCGGTAAGTAGGTATCTACACTATCTACCTACTCAGAGTCCATTCAAATCTTAGGACGTAAATCGTAAAATCACATTTTGTGAGTGTGCCTAGTTGCCTACCTACCTTCATTGTGAAGTCATGTGGGTTCCTACTGAGTACTGACAAGCAGCTAGCCTGCTAGCCTACAGACACAAGATGAAACGTGTCGTAACGCGTCTGCAATACTCTCATCAGTCTGCAGTCTCATCTGCACTCCACGTATCAGCAGGGTAGGATAGGCAGGGGAGGGGTAGGTACCTAAATGTATTGTATTTCTTTCTCAGTTCTCTTTCCTCTCTATTAGTTTTCGGTTTTGGGCTATTTTCTACTTGCAGTGAATTTATTGTGTTTGTAAACGATAAACTTTTCTACTGATTTTTACTCGAGAAATGTGTATGCATAACGAAAACTCTAGTTAAAGGAGTAGATTATTTTGAGTTTAAAATATAATTTGCATTTTTGACTTAGGTAGATACTAATTTTACAATGCCAGTTAACAAAAGTAAAATTAAGTCTGGCTCAGTGAGTTTACAGGTTTACATTTTTGCATATTTTGGGCTTTTTGTTTACATTTTTGCATATATTGGGCTTTTCGCTTGCATATGCAATTGCATATTTTAGCTTTTTTGCCGCATAAAATCCGGGCTTTAGTTATTATTATTATACTTGAAAAAACATGGTTTTTACATATTTTAAAAAATTGACCCCTTAACAATTCCCCTGGTATCAAAACGGCATAAAAAATTTCGTTGAAATTTCATTGAAATCAGTTCAGTCGTCTTCAAGATTTGCGAGTTACAAGGTACACAAGGTATACATTTAACACGTTTAGCGCCGTAAACCCTTATGGGGGTTTTTTTAGAAATAGAGCTCACATAGGGGCTTTATTGATTTTATTGACAGGTACCGTCAACCCCCCTGGGGGTTTTAAAAGATGTGAAGAGTTTGTGTATACTAAACCCCCATAAGACTTTTTTTCAATGTAGTCCTTATGAGATTATGATTGTCCTGGAACGGAGCCACAACTTGATATACTTGTTCATTTGTAAAAACTAAGAACAAATGTCGGCTGTACGAGGTTGTCACAGAACAATATGTCATATGAAATATTGCGGCACTGAACGTGTTAACAGACCAACAGAGAGACATAAAATCAAAAGCCGTATTTTTCTAAGCAAAGTGGATGTAACGGGAATAAAATGAAACAAACTGGAAACAAGTCATTTTTCTCTTGAAAGAGGAAATTATTCCTCTTCCTTCTTCCAGTTTGGTTAACCAAAATGGAAGTAGAAAATTCTTGCTTATGAAAAAATTGAAATCGGGCGATGAAAATATTTTTTTACAGAAACGAACACAATACTTCCCCAATTTCTCTTGTGTTCTAGAACTTCGAAAGTAAAATGGAAACATTTTTTTTTTTTATTGACAGAAGCTCTTAATAATAATAATACTCTTTAGGGGAAGGTAACCACCAGGCGAGGTTAATTCTCAAAGCATTTTCTACCACCTAACCCTCAGAGTCTTATTATTATATGGTCACAAACTCAAATTAATGAGGAAAAATTCATGCTTTGGGTGGAATTCGAACCAACGGATCCCTACGCTACCTGGAATACCGGACTAGCGGTTTAACCACTTGACTAACAGTGCACACTCAAATTGGTGTTAAGCAACTCTAAACACACCATGAATTAAAAAATTAAAACTACCTACACCAATTTTTCCGTTTTAAAAACCACGATACTAGACTAACTAGTTGTGATGCAGAAATGAAAATAATTAGGTTCTGTTCAAATTATTCAGTTTTATAACTTGACACTCCACTTAAATTTATTCTCGTTACGAATACTCGTACAAGATACATTTTATATCCTCAAAGACTGTGGTTTTTACAACCAAAAAGGGAACTGATATGACGACTCCCATAACAGGGTCAGCGTTAAGAGGCATCCTCTCGAATTAACCTCACCCATCCTGAATTGGAACAGTACCTCCTCTATAGAAAAAAAATAATATCTTAAGTAGCATAATTGATAAGGCGGCGGACTTGTAAGCTGGAGGTCGGTGGTTGACGTCCCAGTTTCAGCATAGATTTGGTAAACCTAGTTTGAGTAGTTGTGTATTACGAAAGGGATTAACACAAAGAAGATAACTTTAAAACTTTTTAAAAATAATTTCTATTTACAAAGTAAACTTGCTCACAAAGATGATAGATACCTATCACTACTTCTAATGTATAGTTTGAAGTTTTTTAGATGAACATCTTAGGCTTGACCCTGTTTTCAAAGATATTTTTTTTCGGGTTATAGATACTTGACAAATAATTAAGTTTAATTTCAAAAAAATTGCAAGCTATAAAAAAAAATTTCATTGAAAAAATATCATACACTTTATGTATAGTTAAAAATAGCTTCTTTATAGTTTATCATTAATATAGGTAATATTATGTCCACGTGCATTTCCGCCTATCGCACTGAAACTACCTTTATCTCGGTATGTTAGAATACGAGCGCATGAATAGCTCAGTGGTTAAGGACTCGTTCGCCATGCGGAAGGTCCCGGGTTCAAACCCCTGCGCCGACAAATGTGTATTCGAAAGTTGGTTACAGTTGTTTGTAAGGGATACCTCCCGGTGCGCTCGTGTTGGCCCAGCACCAAACTTGACGAATTGAGTCACTTCTCGCTTATCAGAGGGTAGGCATACTACGGGATGGGTAGGCCACAACACAGACCACAAGCGTCTGCAGTAGCTCCTGTTTCATGGCCACGAAATAAAATAGGCTGTGAAACACTCATCTTTTTTCTTTTTTAAACAATTGCTTGAATATTTTTACTACAATAGATAGTACGTGTACAAGATCACATTTTCATGTTCAATAGTTTCAAATTTTCATCCGATGACTCTTCTTTAGTTGCAGTTTGCAGTCCTCATCCTATAGAAAGGAAAGTGCTGTAATCACCAAAAAAAATTCAGTTTTCACCAACATCGACAGTCAGTTTTCTGTGCCAAAATACGTTTTAGGGTCGCCAGAGACTAAACAGAGTCCGTATGTCGGTCTGTCTGTCTGTCTGTGAACAAAATATCTCAAGAACACAAGAAGGGCATGAGCTAGTAGAGATTTATTAAAAAATAATGAATAAGGGGTCTATTCTGATCATTCAAAGAACACAACTTGGATGGGTGACCGTTCTAATTAGAACCCCTGGGCTGCTGGCTGTCCACGGCCCCACTCAGGCTGGGTGAGGTTAACAATTGGAGTAGCTGGTTTGTGAGTTTCCAGCGAATGGAGGGTAATACTTTCGTCTCGAATGATGTAGTTGACACATCATTGACACAAGATAGTTAAAAGAAACCAGGAAAAATAATTAATTCTAGAAGGCAACTACTTTAATTGTTCTCCTAATAGATATACGTAATTGCAGTCTATAAAAATATAATGATAATAAAAAAATATGGACTGACATTTTTATCATTATTTGCAACTACTGCCCGATGAACACTTATTCATAGCCAATGGAAATGGCACGTATGAGAAACTAAGTCCACTGTGGTTGGTGAGCACTTGAAGCGTGACCGTTCTGGGTTCCAACACATCCATGGTCATCAAAGTAATCCTCGTTCTAATAGTATTCTATTTTTGTCCCCACTAATGCAAGGTGAGGTGAATTGAAGTAGCCAGAGAGCCAAAAGCACGTTGAATTACACCAGTTCTCACAGGATCACCGAAGTTAAGCAACGTCCAGCGACGTGAAGTCTTTGCGATGCTGTGCATCACAAAAACTTCACTTATCTCAATCAGTCATTTAAGTTATCTTATCTCAATCAGTCACTTATCTCAATCAGTCTCAATCATTTATCTCAATCAGTCATTTAAGTTAAGCAACGTTCAGCGAGGCTAGGACTTGGATGGGTGACCATTAACATTCAAAACCTCGTCAACTTGCATTGCTGGCTATTTTCGGCCCCACTCCGGATGGGTGAGGTTAATTTGAGTAGCTGGTTTGTGAATTTCAAAGCGACGTTTAACCCGCCTCAAAAAAAATGTCTTTTTCTCTCACTTTGCCTCTTCCCAAAACTACTTGGGGTTATTATTTTTTTTTGTGGGGGGGGGGGGGTGGATCCAACCACATATGTAACAGTTCAATTCAAACCGGATATACGTATAGTTCTATCCAACCTCATTGTTTGCTTTTTGGCAATCCTATTTTTCACATTTGACGACTGGATGACTTTCCTAACTCCAATCACGTTTGTTATCTTAATCGTTTCTTTTCATTGGATATAAACACCACGCGTTCTGAGACGGTCAAAAACAAACCAGAAATTTAATAGAAATTGTCTTTTTCTCTCACTTTTTCTTTTACCAAACCCACTGGGGGTTGGTATTGGTCAACCTCGGCCTCATCATTGAGGTTGCTTAGTTTTGGCACTCCTACTTCACCAATTTATTACTTTCCTAACTCCAACGCTGTTTAAGGGTCATTTAGCGGTTCTTTTTATGAGTTATGAACACCATAGGCTGTTAGGATATCATCAGATTATGGTAATAAAAATCAGAACAGAACAGAATTTCATAGTTTTCAAAACGGTTAGTTTACGAATCCTATAGCCTCAGGATACCAAAAAAGTTGTTTACGGTCATAGGTCCGTCCGTGCGTGTGTCTGTGTTTGAACACGATATCTCGAGAAAGGTAAGAGCTAGAGAATTGAAATTTGGTATGGAAGTTAATAATAATAATTAAAAGTGTTTCTTATGACAAATCTAGTGGGTAGCGCAGAATTATAGGACTTTTCCATATCTTCAGTAACCCAATATCTTATTTTTGCCTATAATTCCGCCACTGGTCGCTGCTAACATTGAAGCAGATCTTCATTTTTCCTCACGAGGTATGAGTGGACCCCGAACACCCAAGCACAGAGCAGAAAAAATACTGCACCGCTGGGGATCGAACCCAGGTCACCGTGCGTGCAATGCCTACCACTACTATGGTATGGAAGTTAATTTTATATTTTACACGGAACATTTGTTAATCGAGCGCATTGTGCGTCCGCAGTACCGCAAAAAATGGACGAAAGGAAGGGCCTTTTTGAATTGGTTAGAGATATAAGAAATTTTTTGGAGAGCAACATTTTTTTAGAACCAAAAACTAATAGGGGTTCACTCAGATCACTTTTTTGAACTTTTTGGAACACGTTTTCAATTTATTTGGGTCACATATTATTATATCAAATCCAATGACTTTGAGATGCTGATTACTGTTACCGTTGAGTCACTAGTGACGGTGATGAGGAAAGTCGTGTGGTATCACACCATATTTTTTTATAAACTTGCTTCACTTTTTTATACAGGGTGAGCATAAAGTCTCACCCCACCCCCCGTATCTCGAACGTCCTGCGTAATGTCCATATATTTTGACCTATAACTCATTAACCGTAAATTATAGAAAAATGAATTTTGTTGATAATAACTCCTTATAGCAAGAACTTTCGAACAAGTTAAAACTGGATTTGTTTTTCGTTAAAAAATTTCGGACTTTTCGTCCGGCTGGCTGACGAAACCGTCCAGAAACTCATATCAACAGAGTATGTCCAGTTATAATTTTTTCGAACGGGCTTGTCATAAGGAGTTATTATCAACAAATTTCATTTTTCTATATTTTACGGTTAACGAGTTATAGGTCAAAATATATGGACATTACGCAGGACGTTCGACCCTGTATCTCGAGAACGGTAAGTAGTAGCTCACTGAAATTTGTTGTAATGAACTTCTCTCTATGAGACTTTTAAAACAATATGCCACAAGACATACCATTCTATTTAAGATTTTAAATTTGGTCCATGCCCAGCCTGACTGGGGCCGTGTAGGCAAAAAATATTTGGCTGAAAATTAATCCTCCTAAAAATTAAGGAATACGAGTTTTTGCGTTTTCTTGTATTTTCAGCCCTTCTCGAGATACGAGGGGTGGGGTGAGACTTTATGCTCACCCTGTATATTAGCTTCACTACAAGCATGATCGTCTACCTGTGTGTTTGGTGTGCTCTGGTGATCTGTCACCTGAGTGACGTCGGAGCAGCGAGGAGTTCTTCAAAAGAATATCTCCTAGGAGGGATAACTCCACAGAAGGTGGATGATCCTTACGTTGTGGCAGCCGCCAATTTCGCTGTCGACTCCATCAGCGAAAACTCCTCATCCCCAAACAAACTAGCAGTACTGAAAATTTTGAACGCCACGGAACAGGTGAGGTTTTGCATAGTTTGTAGAAGCGGTTTTTTTTTAACCTCGCTTTCGACTGGTCATATCAAGACGGGGGTGTTACCTTCCATTCGGAGGAAACTCACAAACCTGCTACACACATTAACGTCACCCAGCCTGTGTTGTGCCAAAATGCACAGCATCACAAAGACTTCACTTCGCTGGACGTTACTTAACTTCGGTGATCCTCCGCGAACCGGTGCATGCAACGCGCCATCGACGCTGGCTCGTATGGTTTTAATCATTCATTGAAAGGAGCGCAGTAGCGCTCCGACCCGCCAAGTCAATCGAAATAGTTCGCGCGCTACCAAGAGTATACTCTACGCGACAGCATATACTGAATTGTATGTTGAGAATGTTCTTAAGCTATCTCTTCCATTCAACCCTTCTTACTAACAGACATATTCTTCTTAGGTTGTGTCAGGTGCATTGTACGGGATCACGCTGCAAGCTGCGCGCTCTGACTGCAGCAAGGCAGCACCTAAGCCAGTCTGCGCATGCGCAGTGCTTGCTGACGCAGCAGACACCAAGGACCCTGACTTCAAGGAGTGCACCGTCAAAGTGTGGGATCAGCCATGGGTCACGCCCCAATACAAGCTCTTGGAAGTCGAGTGCTAATTTTAAAGCCTGAATTATGAAACAGGATGAGTTGATCTTAGTGGACAGTGTCCTCTTTCACGTTGACAACAACTGTAGAGGTCATAATCTAAACCGGGGTTTGTATAGCAGTATATTACCACTGTGGCGTAACGAAGCTGTAGCCAGACTTCGTGGCGGAAAATCTTGTTTGAAAGTACCTTAGTGTGTTGTATACATAATACATATAATTATGTATTTTAAACTTCAAACATCTGTGATGGTATACATACATTTGAGTAAGGAATAGATAACAGGACGTGATGTATTTTATTTGTTTTATGAAATTTTTATGATAGAAAAGAAACAGGTTTTGATATTTTTTTCTATTGAAACCTCCAGTAGGAAATCTCTTCTCATATTTGATTGATATTAATTACATATGAAGTATATCACTTTCATTAAAATATACGAGTATTTCACTTGAGTCATAGAAATAACTTTATTTAAAATATTCTGGGTCATAGAAGAATTTGTAATTTCATTATTTGACATCACATACTAAATAATATACATATTGTATGATTCTGTAAATATCAACTTATTTGACTCAGAAATTTCTTATAGGTACAACTTTTTAATATTTTTTCACAACTTTATTTATCACATCAAATCCAATAGTTGTCTCGCATAAGAAACACTTAATAAAAATACGCGAGTATTCTGAAAAAGAAAATTGCCGTGGTACAAAACAATTCGGCCAAAATGGACAAAAAACTTTTTTTTTAATTTGCGTTTCGCATTCACTGCATGGTTTTTTTAAGTTATCGTGTTAATCACATTCGTGTCATTCGTGATATCTCAACTACTCAAACTATAGCTTTACTAAATCTACGCTGAAACCGGGACTTGAACCACCGACCTCCAGGTTACAAGTCCGCCGCCGCGACCTCCAAGTTAAAAATCCACCGACTTATTGATCGAGTTACTGAGGTCAGCGAATATTTTTTTACTATCTACAGTATTCCACAGTTTCTACACAATAAATTGGAAGAAAAAAATCTATGAACTCTATTTTTTACACATATTTTTTTTTACGTGTGTTTGCAACATTTTCGGTGTAAATGAAGAGATTTTCTTATACCTTCATGCTTGATCGGAAGTAAAAGAAAAATAGGAATTGAGAGAGCTAGAGGAAATGGAGTGATCGCTTGAGAAGGCAGCAACACGATATTGCTGACGATATTTCCTACATGCAGCGCATTGAGAATGAGTTAGCGGGTAGCGGGAATCAAACCCGGGCCCTCGAGTGACAAGGATCCTGTTCCACAAAACCAAACCACAGAGCGCACGAATGGCTCAGTGGTTAAGCACTCGCTTGCCATGCGGAAGGTCCCGAGTTCGAACCACCGCGCCGACAAAAAATTGTATTCATACTTGGGTTACAGTTGTTTGTAAGGGATACCTTCCGGTGCGCTCGTGTTGACCCAGCACCTAAATGGGAAGTATTTTGTCACTTCTCCCACATTAGAGGGGAGGCATACTACGGGATGGGGAGGCTGCAGCACAGACCACAAGCGTCTACAATAGCTCGTGCTTCATGATTACGAAATCAAAAAGGCTGTGAATCACTCATTAAAAAAAAAAAACACTCTTTTGCTTAAGATCCTCAAATTCCCTTTCAACCATTATTTCGTGCAAATAAACCAATCAGAGTGTGTTGTTTATCTGCGCTTTATGGGCTATTCAGTCTAGTGATCTGTCAGGTAATCCAGGTAGTGTAGGGAAACGTTAGTTCGAATCTTACCTAGTGGATTTTGTTCTCATTCATTTGAACTTGTGACACAATGACATGCTTTTTTTGAGCGAAGTCGTTCTTGGCCGGAGCTTTGAAAATAAGTCCCCACTTTGGGAACGGCTGAAGTTATGCACGCATTGTCACATCATAATAATAATAATGCCACTCTCTGGTTGTGTTACCACATCCCCTAACCACCAACCCACCCCCCCCCCCCCCCCCGCCCCTTCTCTTTCTTTCGGGCGCTTTTTTTTCAATGGAAATTCACTTTTCTTAAACTTTTTTCTTCAATTTAAGTACATTGCATGACTCGAATATTTGAGAACACGTAAGTTTTTTTTCCCCATTTCCTACACTACTTCTTCTTCTTTTTTTTACTCTATTCTTCTTCTTCCTGTTCTTACTCTATTCTTCTTTTTCTTCTTCTTACTGTATTCTTCTTCTATTTATATTTTTTTTTTTTTTTCTTCGGATATTTCTTATTATTTGTGGCTCGAAATATCGAACACATACTTTACAGTTTTACACTTTACTGTGTTCTGTTCAGCAATTTAGGAAAATTTAGGGGTACTTTGTGTTATACAGGGTAGTTTAGTCTGGATGGCCTTATTAGATATGCGGACCATGCGGTTAAGAGGGTCGAAATGACATTTCCCAATAAGGTTGTAATTTATTTTAATAAGAGATTTTTTTTTTATAATAAGAAGCTCATTATACTAAAGTTATCAAACCGACCTCAGTAGCTTGATCCATAAGGTAGTGGACTTGTAACATGGAGTTTGGTGGTTCAAGTCCAGGTTTCAGCGTAGACTTAGTAAAGCTAGTTTGAGTAGTTGTGATATCATGAAAGCGATCATTAATGAGAGTGGGATTAACATAAAAATATTAATTTTCTTATTAGTTCTGTGGTTCGAACATGGGATATTCCACATAAGCGAGCTAACAACCATTTCATCTCATTCGCGCCACACCACCCTGTATAATGTGTATGTTATGTAAACAAATAAAATTGTATCAAGTATATGTGTAATATTATCACCAATAAGGCCAAGTTTGGGGAGACAATGTTGCATGTTGCGCTGTATTACCTGCAAAACACAGTACAATTTTAGTCTTACCTCGGCAGTATAAACAAGGAAATTTCTATTCTATTCTATTCTACTTCCGACTTCTAATATAGGAAATTTATCGAAAGAGAAACCGGTCATAACTTCATACGTCTTGTAATTCAGTAGAATATATTGGATAGATAGATACTAGAAACTTAAAACTGGCACAAACGTTCGGTTATTTTACTGCGATACACATATTTATATACTATTACACATGTCTTCTTTCATCTTTGGACGTAAACTGCATGTGTGATTTCAGTTTTTTTTTTTTTTTTTTTTTTTCAAGATGGGACTTTCATAGCCTTTTTACTTTCCTTATCCTATAGAAAGAAAAGTAATGGAATCATCCAAACTTTTCGATAGTCAGTTTTTAGTGCCAAAACAAGTTTTAGGGTCCCCAGAGCTTAAATCCAAAGTTTCAGCCTTTGGTCCTTGTGTCTGTCTGTAAACAAAATATCTCAAGAACAAAAGACGCAGCACAAAACCATTGAAAATTTTCTTGTAATAAAAAATAATAAGGGTCTACCTTGAACCGGCCTCAATTTACCGGTATTTGAGGGGGGGGGGGGGGGGCTCGCTTGGCCTTACTTTTCTATTATTCTCCCTAGATTTGGGTTGTGACATCTCAAATCCAATAATTTTGAGGTGCTAATTACGAAGTTGACATTGATTTTTAGCTAAATGGTTAAGAAGTTCTGCTGAGATTCGACTGAAATTATTAAGAACAGTATAAATAATAGAAGTTAGCCAGCGTTGATGGCACTTTTTGGTGCATTTGGCACATCCACTGAGATATTTGAAACAAACACAGCGTGTAGTATACCCACTCAGGTGTTACGGCGCTCATGTGTTACTGCGCAACAGAATGGAAATTTTCTTCTTTTATGCATTGCTACTGCATCGCCAGTGGAATTGGCACGTTGAATACTCAAATTCTTGTTCTGTCACAGAAGTAAAGCAACGTCCAGCGAGGTTAAGACTTAGATGGATGACTATTCAAAATCGAACCTGTGTGATGCTGGCTATTCCCGGGTCAACTCAGGAAGGGTAAGGTTAATTTGAGTAGCTGGTTTGTGATTTTCCAGCGAATGAATGGTAAAACCTCCGTCGTGATATGACCATGCAGTTGAAAGCGATGTTAATAAAAACCAAAGAGAAGGAGTTTTATTTCCGTATCAGTGTATAAACAGAAAAGTGAGAAGGTATAAGTATACTAGATGTACTACATGAATATCAGAACACACCTGGACAGCTGTTTCCAGCTTATTTTCTCTCTTTACTACATATTTTGAATTTTTAACTTTGAACTGTACATTTGAACGAGTAGATTAGGTTGGTATTTCTATTATCAGCTGTTATATAAAAAAAAAAAACAAATCAGCCGTTGATTTTTCTTTTACCTAAAAATATAAATTTCACAATCATCTCTGTCTCTCTCTCCCTCCCTCTCTCTCTCTCTCTCTCTCTCTCTCTTTCTCTCTCTCTCTTTCTCTCTCTCTGTACCTCCCTCCCTCTCTCTCTCTCTCTCCCCTCTCTCTCTCTCTCCCTCTCTCTCTCCCTCTCTCTCTTTCTCTCTCTCTCTTTCTCTCTCTCTGTACCTCCCTCCCTCTCTCTCTCCTCCCTCTCTCTCCTCCTCCCCTCTCTCCCTCCCTCCTCTCTCTCTCTCTCCCTCCCTCTCTCTCTCTCTCCCTCCCTCTCTCTCTCCCCTCTCTCTCTCCTCTCTCCTCCCTCCTCTCCCCTCCTCTCTCTCTCTCTCTCCTCTCTCCTCTCTCTCTCTCTCTCTCTTTCTCTCTCATCTGTCTCTGTATTCCCCCCTCCCACAGACCACAACCGCTGTCCTCTTCTACACGCTCTTATTTTTCTAACAAGGTATCTGTACAAGGTCTTTAGCATACTCCTTAGAGCGTAACTTTTAAGCTTTCACCATGATATCTTCCCATCCCCATCTCTCTCCTCCTCTCTCTCTCTCTCTCTCTCTCCCCCTCTCACTCTTACACTCTATCTTTCTCTCACACTCTCTCATAATTTGCTATCTCCGTGCATATTCTGCCCGAGTTCTAAGCATCGTCATTATTTTCTGCCTGCTATGTGTATATTTTTTCGTTTTTTAAACTAGTGGTGTGGAGCTCAGTCCCTTTGAGAACAGGCACTGAGTATGCATTTTACAGATTTCGTGTTTATTTAACACGTTCGTTACCAAGCCAATTTTTTCAAGTTTTACGTAGGGACCAGGCGGTAAAGTTGCTGTTGCATACTGGGGCCAAATTTTGGTCCCCAGGTTTTTTTTTGCATATTTGGCATCGTATTTGTACAAGAATCGATCCTATATCTGTTCTAATACTAACAACCTACCTCCAAAAGGCCATATATGGATGTCCGGTCCCTCGTTAAAATTTTGATAACAGCCACATATGGCCGTTCGGTCCCAGACAAAAACATCCACATATGGCCGTTCGGTAACGAACGTGTTAAAATTTCTCAGTGGATGTGCCAAATGCACCAATGTGAGTTACGGCCATTGCTTTTTTTTTGAGTCCAACCAATCAGAGAGCTCGTAATATGTTGAAAGCAAAACTACATTTTACTAGTGTGAAACTAGCACCTAATTTTAAAACACGATTAAAATTTTTCTATTGATTTTTATTCTTCATTTACCTTACCTTTTCTCAATCCTACTTCCATGGACTAATGCACATGCAATGGACTAATCAGTTAATTTCTCCATTAGGCTAAAAGAATCTCTACCTAACACTCCGATTAACCTTTTCAGATTTCGGAGCCGCTTACCTTCATATCTATGCCATTCCAGGAACGAAAAAACTCGGTCAGAATTTTCCACTCCGGCCAGGATTCGAACCCGCAACTTCCAGATCAGCAACCAATGTCCTTAACCACTGTGTCACGGAGGTGCGATGGCCTAATCAGTTACATAATATATTCTCCGTTAGGCTTTGAGAGGCAGAGAATACTTATAAATTCAAATAATAAAATTCTGTTCTATATTTTTTTGTATTGTATATTTTTAAGTATTTTTTTCCGAATTAGGCACTTCAACACTTAGACGACCGGGTGTACCACCGGTGGTACACGCACGTTCGTACGGAATGGACCGGGTGTACCACCGGTGGTACACGGGGTCAGTATAGCCGCATTATCGCCGGTCCCACAAGAGAATTCACGAAAAACCATGCCGGTCGTCTAAGTGTTCTTTGTATCCCAACAGGTCGTTCGTGCCAATTTCCCTTTCACAAATAAGTTTAAAATTTATTTCATGAAATTGTTCTGTTGAATTATTGTTCTCTACTCTGAATATCTTGTGTTTCCACAGAAATAGTTTCAATACTGATGTTTACAAAAAATTTCATGCTCCACCATGTTGGATGTCTCCCACCCCACTCAGCACCTCTCATTGCTTTTAACTTCAAAAATTCATATCTCTCTCACTCTCTTCTGTCTCCCTCTCACTCGCCCCTCCTCTTCTCTTTCTATCTTCAATCTCTTCTCTTTCTCTCTCTCTTCTCTCTCTCTCTTCTTTTTCTCTTCTCTCTCCTTCTCTCTTTCTCTCTCTATCTCTCTCTTCTCTCTTTCTCTCTCTTCTTCTCTTTCTCTCTCTTTCTCTTTTCTTCTCTCCTCTCTCTCTCTCTTTCTCTCTCTTTCTCTCTCTCTCTTTCTCTTCTTCTCTCTCTTCATCTTTTCTTTCTCTCTCTTCTCTTTCTTCTCTCTCTCTCTCCTCTTTCTCTTTTCTCTCTCTCTTTCTCTCTCTTCTCTCTCTCTCCTCTCTCTCTCTCTTCTCTCCTTCTCTCTTCTCTTCTCTTCTCTCTCTCTCTCTCTTTCTCTCCTTTCTCTCTTCTCTTTCTCCTCCTTCTCTCTCTCTCTCTCTATCTTTCTCCTTATCTCTCTCTCTCTCTATCTTTCTCCTTCTCTCTCTCTCTCTCTTTCAAATCACGAGAGAGAGAAAAAAGAGAGAGCTCTGTCCTCTCTTTTTCTCACTCCTATCTACATCTGTCTCTCTAGTAAAGGTGCGGTTACTTTTTTTTACAAATCCCAGGCAGGCTTTTAACATGAAAAGGCTTTGAAATAATTATGACATGGGCTTTTAGCGGTAATTAGTACATTCGATACTGTACAGGGTGGAAAAAGAAAATTTTCGACTTTACAGGGTGCCTTGCCTATGATGATTTTTTTTTTCCAAAAGTTGAGTAGCAATTATGGTTATATTCAATGATTATTTTTGTGACATATTTAATTTCTGAGTCAATGTCATAGCCTAGATTTAGTATGTTATTATATTGTTTTATTTATATTCATGCAACAGATCATTTTAACAATGTAATAATACAATACACCCTAAATGATTAATTTTATTACAGTTTTTTTCCAAAATATTTGCTTTCTTATCAAAAAAAAACCACTTTCGTGATGTCAGAACTACTCAAACTCACTTTACTAAATATTTGCTTTAGTGGGGATTTGAACCACCGATCTCCGACTATGTATACCTCTGCCACCTTCCCTAGAAAGCTACTGACCTTCGACTTTAAAAGCTACAACACAAACCACAAGTATCTACAGTAAACAGGACCTCTTTCATGGCTAGTAAATAAATAAGGCTGTGAAACAATCATCCTTTTTCTTCTTTTTTAAGGAAACTTTTTTCTGGTAGATGTGTGCAAGGGGTAATATTTTTTCTAAAATCTAAGTAAATCAAAAATCAGCGACATCGTAATAAAAAAAAAACTTCAAAAAATCCCAAAAACGTTATAAAATGAAATCGAAAACATGAAAAAAAAGCAAAAAAACTAACGACATTGAATTGAAGTCGTGTTAAGTTGACCGAGAATCTATTAAAGTTCCATAGTTCTGAACAAGAAACTTCTACTACAGAGGAAGCAGGACGGGGGTGAGGAGAGGGTGATAGAAAATCTCATAAAAATTGGAAAATGATTTTAAAATGTCGTGAATCTACGGAGGCATAAATAATATATGTCAGTGGACGTTAAGGGATGAGGACATTAGGGTTCGCTCAGGATTCAAGCTTGGCTGGGCATGAGTGGTAAATCTTGTTTGGATGGTGGATTTCTATACTTCTCGTTGCGTGCGTTCAAACATGTCCCGGTAGTTCAGTGGTCAAAGCATCGGTCAGGTGATCCAGAGGTCGCGGTTTCGAAACCGAGCCGTGACATGACAAGTGTGTTTTCCAATTTTGGATTTTAACTATACAACTCTTACTGTTGGAATAATGGGACTCATTAGTCCCCCAGTTGAGTAGTCAAAAATAATAAGGCAATATTATTATTTCAATTATGTAGGTATATCATTTTATAGTTAAGAAGCAACCGACCTCAGTAGCTTGATCGATAAGGCAGCGGACTCGTCACCTGGAGGTCGGTGGTTCAAGTACGGGTTTCAGCGTAAATTTAGTTAAGCGGAACGAAAAATTCTGACCGAGTTTTTTCTGTGTGGCATCGATGTAAAGGTAAATTTCCCTAAAATAAAGTGAAAGCAGTTCCCGAGCATAATTACCCATAAAAGTCTTCTAACGAAACATGTTGAACATTGTTCAAAGACAATGATACTCTGTGACATAAAAACAAGTTGAAAGTAAATATTGTGCATTGCAAATATTATAATGCAAAGAGAAAAGAAGAAGATACGGACAAAAAAAAGAAGAAAAAGAAATAAGTAAAAATAAAGAAGGCAAAGAAGTAACAAAAGCGAAAGATAAACTCCGAAATCTGGAAAGAAATCACCCAAGTTATTAAGAGTGACACAGACAAAATACAAATTGCGGTCGAAGGGAAGGGGGACGATCCAAAACACAGCCTCCTCCCAAACATCTCTGACAAAGCGAACGAAAAAAATGTAACTAAATAAATAAAACAATATTTCACCGGAAACGTAAGCGGAGAAGGAAGAGAGAAAAAAAAGGAATTTAACTTTAAAAAATCTAATGTTAAAGCACGCAACATTAACGCGAAATTACATCAGGCTCTCAAAAAGAACATAAAAATAAAATGTTGAACAAAAAAAATGTTCCCGAGGGTTGACGACTTGTTTCTGCAGGAGAGAAAAAAAAAGTGAAATAATAAACCAGGAAATTCAATGTGAAAACATCAAAAAACACGATGAAATAAATCTAAAAATATTTTAGAAAAATTTGGAGAAAGAAGAAGATGTTGGAAATAATGTAGTGTTGAGGTTTGTGACTTTAGGTACCGATCATGATGTTCTATTGTATTATTGTGTTAGAGATAATGTACAATTTAAGCTAGATATACTATGTATAAGATAAATTATTGTAAAAATGTAATGTAAAAAGCCTTTATTTGTACAATTAAATTTACACACAACATAAATACATAGTATATGGGCATCTTGTACAAAATCAGAATATCTGAGGCCTATATAATTATTATAAAACAAAATAAAAAGAGTTGGGTGGAAGAGATTGCCAAAGGCAATAACCCCGCCCTTTAGTTAGGACATTTATGTTTTACATATTTTTCCATTCTCTTTCATATTATTGTATACAGGGTGTCCCACCAAACTTGGACACCTCAAATTACTCGGCCCCTGAAAGAGTTTTTGAAAAATAAAAAAATCTAGGGTACATGTGCTAATTATGCGGTTTCAGTTATGAATTTTTTTTATACAGGGTGGTTCAAAAGTCAGAAATTGAGGTGTCAACTTTCGATTTTTAAATGGATCGACCTGAATTTTATTTGATAATTTTACTTCTAAATGATTCCTGAGTACTTTTTTAAACAAAAATATTACATACAGGGTAGTTTTTTTTCGACCAATTTTTTTCTAAATCTTGAATAACTCAAGTTCGGTTAATTTTTTCGATAACATTAATAGAATGTGTTTGTGTAATGAGTACACGCACTTTCAATTGGCATCAAAAAATTTTATACAGGGTGGTTCACACGTGAAATAATGACTTGATTTTTTTTAAAACCGAATTTTTTTAATTTTTTATTTAGGATTAATAATTCTCGTCTAATTTTACACATTTTTCGTTAGTCATATCGAAAAACAAAACTAAAGTGTTGTACAGGGTGAGACATAATTTTTTTGTAACACCCTGTATATGGGCAGTCAAAGAGACCCAAAATTTAATATAAAGACTAAATA
Organism: Bactericera cockerelli; assembly: GCA_024516035.1. Taxonomy (NCBI): domain Eukaryota; kingdom Metazoa; phylum Arthropoda; class Insecta; order Hemiptera; family Triozidae; genus Bactericera; species Bactericera cockerelli. The sequence continues at coordinate 32,701,161 of CM044962.1, read as the reverse complement.
TGCAAGAAAAACTTTGATTTTTAATTAAACTAAAAAGTTATGGTGTTTTAACTAATATTGTCGCATGGACCACCCTGTAGATATTTTCTTAAACTATCATGTAGGTACTCTAAGTTGTATAAAATTCAACGAACACTTCGAATCATGTGGGAAAAATAAGTAAAAAACACGAATTTGAAGCCATTTTCAATTTGGTGTCCACACTGAATGATTTTAAAACTTGAAATAAAAAGTAGGTAGGTGTAGACACAAAATTGAGCATGGCTTTTGAATTCATTTTTTTTTCTTTCAGATTTGGACTCCTCGATGAATTTTAGACAGTTTCGACTACCCATATGATGTTTTAAGAAAATATCTACAGGGTGGTCCATGCGACAATATTAGTTAAAACACCATAACTTTTTAGTTTAATTAAAAATCAAAGTTTTTCTTGCATATTTAGTCTTTATATTTAATGTTGCGTCTCTTTGACTGCCCATATACAGGGTGTTACAAAAAAATTATGTCTCACCCTGTACAACACTTTAGTTTTGTTTTTCAATATGACTATCGAAAAATGTGTAAAATTAGACGAGAATTATTAATCTTAAATAAAAAATTAAAAAAACTTGGTTTTAAAAAAAATCAAGTCATTATTTCACTTGTGAACCACCCTGTATAAAAAATTTTGATGCCAATTGAAAGTGCGTGTATTCATTACACAAACATATTTTATTCTTGTTATCGAAAAAATTAACCGAACTTGAGTTATTCAAGATTTAGAAAAAAAAATTGGTCGAAAAAAAACCACCCTGTATGTAATATTTTTGTTTAAAAAAGTACTCAGAAATCATTTAAAAGTAAAATTATCAAATAAAATTCAGGTCGATCTATTTAAAAATCGAAAGTTGATACCTCAATTTCTGACTTTTGAACCACCCTGTATAAAAAAAATTTCATAACTGAAACCGCATAATTAGCACATGTACCCTAGATTTTTTTATTTTTCAAAAACTCTTTCAGGAGCCGAGTAATTTGAGGTGTCCAAGTTTGGTGGGACACCCTGTATATTGTTTCCATTTTTTTCATTGTTTAAATATTTATTTACATGGTAGATTATGTTCATTTATATCTAATAAAATAAAAATAATAATAATAAGATATATTATATAATAAACAGCTGTAAAAGAAACCCGGAGGAGATAAGAAAAGAAGAACTTTCAGGTCAAATCTATTGGTAAAGGTTCTCAAAAGCACTTTTAGCTCCCTATAAGGGAAAATAACCTCTACAGGGTGTCCCGTATACAGATGCAAATATTTTGAGGGTAGGTGCAGCCCACCGTGGACTATCATATGAGCGAAACTTGCAGTGGGGCATTTTGTGTCGTTAAAGAGTTATGGCCAAATCCCTGTTTTCCCATAGGTCTAGAGGTCACTTGGATCGATGCACGTTTTTAAAGAAATGATAGCCAGTAAGTAATTTTTGACTTCATGTATGGATAGTCATGCATATTTTCTTTCGAATGCAGTTGGTTGCATAAAAAAATATTGAAAGACCAGAGAGATATTTAATCATAAGTTCAATACTTTTCTAAAATTTGATTTTTCCCTTTTTTCCCTTTCGTGAATTTAAAGTACTTCTACAGTTGCAATTCTGCGTATCACTAGTTAAAAAAATACCCTATTATGTTTAGTTTTAGAAAAAAAAAGCTCATTTATATCACTTTAAAGATCATGGAACGCAAGACACACAATGCTCAAAAAACACTTCTGAATAATGATGGAAAATTCAAAGTTGGCTGAATTTTAACAGAATTGGCGCGTAATTTCAGGTATAAATACACTGCTCTGATATGTTTAACAGTGGGAAATTGATCATTCACAGTGGTCGGTCAGTGTGAACTTTTATGTGAATGGGGTTACGGGGTCACAGGGTTATCATGAGGAAAAATGAGAGAGGCTGCAACGAAAGCAGCAACCAGTGGTGTAATTATGGAAAAAGAATACACATGGAGAAAGACTCTGCGCTAACCACAAAAAATGTGATTTTATATTTAGAATTAAAATTAAAAATATCATTTTTGTGTTTATCACAATCATGATATCAAAAACATAACAAATAGTGCCGAAAATTAACCTTGGGTGAAACTCGAACATCCATTCTTAAGGTTACTATTACTATTAATACTTTATTGATAAACTACAAACATGATACATTCTGCAACACAGGACATGAAATGAAAAGAATCCAAAAGAATATGTAGCGAACTAAGGGCGAAGTTAAAGCTTGTGGCTTTCTCTTCCACCGAACAAATTGATCGCCTTGTTATTTTAACTATTAGATTTGATTAATAATAATAATAATAAGTTGGTTTATTTTCATTCTACATTTTTTTATTACAATCCCCTTGAAGTACAATATCTTTTGTACTTTTAGGGGGTGGATCATTTATCTTCTTAGATTATATTTTTCTTAATCTTGTATTTGTATGAATATTATGTCTCCTTTTCACTTTTTATTCAATTTTATTTCATTTATTATTTTCTTCTTATTTTTATTTTATATATCATTGTTTGATGATAGATAATATTTCTGTATATCTTTTTTCATTTTATTTCTACTAAAGATATTTCTTAAGTTTATTGGTAGTTCATTAATCATTTTTGGTATTTGGTATTTTAATGTTGTTTCTCCATATTTATTTGATATTGGTGGTATTATAAAATTGATGTTTCTTGTGTTGTATGTTGTTTCAAGTATTTGTCGATAGTCCTCATTGTAATAGTGATTTGTAGTCATTATATATTTAAATAGGTTGTTAAAGTTTAAAATTTTATATTCATTCATTAATTTTTTTCTTTCTTTTTTTGATGTTTTGGGGTACAGTGTTGCCTTTATTATTTTCTTTTGTACACTTTTTATTGCTTTCAAGTTGACATCTGCTGTGTATCCATAAGTCTCTATTCCATATCTTATCACTGATTCACATAGAGTCTTATATATCATAACTTTTATATTTATTGGTACGACTTTCTTAATAAATTGTGTTTTATGTAATATACTATTTAATTTATTTTTTAAATAGTTTGTATGATTATTCCATTTTAAACTTTTATTGAATTGTATTCCTAGATATTTCATTTCATTTGCATTTTCTACTGTTTTACAATTGCAATTTCCATCTACATTCTCGTCTAGACATTTGTTTTCATGTAGTTGTATTTTCCTTTCAATATCATTTCTAAATCTTTCTGCTATTGGGCTTTCGAATAGTATTGCCACAGTTTTTTCTTTATTTATAAATATATCTTTTTTATGTAGCCATTTTAAAATTTTGTTTGTATCTTGTTGAATTGTTTTGTAAAGTTCATTTTTGTTTTCATGCACAACATAAATTAAAGTGTCATCTGCATATTGTAATATTTTAGATTTTAAACCAATGAGATTAATATCATTAACATAGAGATTAAATAATGTTGGTGATAATCCAGATCCTTGAATTAATCCACAGTTTATCAAAATTTCATTACTGAGTGTTTTTCCAATTTTAACATATTGTCTTCTGTCTGTGAAGTAATTTTCAAAAAATGATGTAGTGTCACTTGTCATTCCCATTTTTATTAGAACATCAATAATTTTTTCATGATTAATTGTATCATACGCTTTTTTTAGATCAAGAGATAATGTTAAACAACATTTTTTGTTATTCAAAGCATTATTCAAATCTTCTGTGTAATTGTTTAGTAAAGTTTTGGTACTTTTATTTTTTCTAAATCCATGTTGATTATTGTTTAATATATTATGGTCTTCTATGAAATTAGATAACTGATTTTGTATATGTTTTTCTAATAATTTTATAATAATTGATAATTCAGTGATTGGTCTATAATTCGAGTATATATCTTTTTTGCCTTTCTTGTACACTGGGATTACATTAGCTTTTTTCAATTCTATTGGTATTCTTTTTTCATTTATAATTCTATTGATTATTGTTATAATAATTTGTTCAATCCAAATGATATTGGTTTTAATATCTTTTGGGCGTATTTTATCATGACCAGGTCCTTTGTTTGTTTTCATATTTTTTATAATGTTTCTTAAATTTGTCGAGTTTATGGGTTCAATGTGAAATACAGTAGAAATCGGTTATAACGACACCGGTTATAACGAATAATCAGCTATAACGAACAAAATCTTTGGTCCCTTGGAGTCTTATGGAAAATTAACATATGTATCGATTATAACGAACATCGGCTATAATGAACAAATCGGCTATAGCGAACAAATTTTGAAGTCCCCAGACCAACTTCCTATCGGTTATAACAAACATTTTTTTTTTTTTTTTTTTTGCTATGAAGAATAAAATAGAAAACATGTTTTATCCTCCACAAACTTGTCGATAGCTTTTTACTAGGTCCTGAAAATCTTTTACATAATTTTTTTTCATTTCTTGTTTTATTTTAGTGTTTCGTGAATCGTGAATTGCATTTGTGTTTTATTTAGTAAAAGTTTTGTTTTTAAAAAAATGTCTATTAGAAAATCTTTTACGATTGAAGAAAAATTTGCTATAATATGCCGATTTGACGGTGGCGAAAAATGTGCCGATTTGGCTAGGGAGTTCGAGATTCCGAGATCAACCCTCGCAGGTTTATACCCTATATAGATAAAAGTACATATGTCCTACATATGTACATATTATCTTTATAACAAACATTGTTCTTTATAGACAATAAATATCGCTATAGCGAACAAGTACGCTATAAGCGATATATCGGTTATAGTGACAATCGGCTATAACAAACAATTTTCTCCGTCCTTGAAGTTCGTTATACCGATTTCTACTGTATTCTCTTCGGAATGGTTGTTGTAAACATGTCGATGTTAATGTCATAATTTCTTTTCTTCTTTTAATCTTTATTATATCTTCTTAAAAGCTTTGTTAAAATTATTGCAATGTCAATTGTATTTATATTGATGTTTTTAAAATTATTCTTTAATTAGTTTCGTTATTTTTTCTCTTCTTATTAGTAATAATGTCAATATTCTTCCATGTATTTCTATATCACCTTGACATTTTTTGAAAATGTAGATGTGTTTTTCTCCTCTGGTGCCGTTTAATAGTCGTATCTCATCCGTTCCTTCACGAGTCTAGAAGAACTTGAATTTATTGAAACAAAATAGCAGAGGGTATTTTTTTAACTAGTGATTACGCAGAATTGCAATTGTAGAGTACTCTACTAATTCACGAAAGGGAAAATCAATTTTAGAAAGTATTGAACTTATGATTAAATATCTCTTGGTCTTTCAATATTTTTTTCTATGCAACCAAACTGCATTCGAAGGGAAATATGCATGACTATCCATACATAAGTCAAAATTACTTACTTGGCTATCATTTCTTTAAAAACGTGCATCGATCCAAGTGACCTCTAGACCTGTGGGAAAAACAGGGATTTGGCCATAACTCGCTCATATGATAGGTGGGCTGAACCTACCCTCAAAATATTTGCATCTGTATACGGGACACCCTGTATATATTATAAGAAAATTCTGCATAATGGAGAACAATTACGAAGTCAAATTTAGCTCTCTATAAGGGAAAATAACCTCTATATGTATAAGAAATTCTGGATATTAGAGAACAATTTCCAGGTCAAATGTAGCTCCCTATAAAGGAAAATAACCTCTATATAAAATAATTCTGGATGTATAAGAGAACAATTTCCAGGTCAAATGTAGCTCCCTGTAAGGGAAAATAACCTCTTTATAAAAGAAACCGGGACGGGATATAAAAGAAGAAAATAAATTCCTTCCCTTGAGTTCTCTTATATCCAGGTTCGACTGTGCTTTGATGTACATATGTATGTATGTAGATGAATTGATTGCATTGGTGGCGAAATGTAGTCCGTGGGTCGGGTACTCCACATATCCTTCAGACCAATGAGTTCGGACCCCGCTCAGTTCTTGGATTTAAAATGGCCTGGTTACTGTGGAGGGAAAGTTTCTTTTATGTGTATTTCACAGACTATCATTTTGCAGCCTTGTTATAAGTGCAGCAGACTTTAAACGGTTCTAGTTTGTGTCTTTTTACTGTTTCCAATTCTATTTCTTCACTCTCCAGCGTTCTCTCTTTCTCTCATATTTCCTCAACAGACCGACCTTGTAATCGGAGGTCGGTGGTTCAAATCCCAAGTTAAGGAAATATTTAGTGAAGCGAGTTCGAATAGTTGGTATATCACGCTTATATTAAGAAACATTTACAAGTAAAAAAAATCTTTTATCTGGACAGCATCTGGTTGTGAACCAAGGATGCTGGCCGCATTACTACAAATTATGATAACTTAAATAACTTCATATTTCATCAAGAGATTAGGGGGATATCTAAAGAACCGTCCAGAATAGTTATCACAGTTATCACTGAGCCATGAAGCCTAAATACAAGAGAGAAAGATTTGTTTTTGATCTGGTTGAGTTCAGAGGGCATCCACTCGTAAGAAAACACCTGCAACAACCAAATGGCACCCTCTGACCCATAATCTGAGCGGTTTGATAAGAGAGCCTGGCGTGAAATACTAATCAGGGGGTGTTCGGATAATTTAAGATAGAGAAAAGTAAAAGAACATTAGAACCTTGGAGGGATAAGTAATGAAAAACTCATAACGTATGTCTCACGCATAATGAACCTGTCACATAAAACCGGCCATTTTAGATAGCTCGAACACAAAGGAAATCACAACTATAACAAATTTATTGTTCACCTTATTTAGTGGTGATTTTGAATGTATTAACGGCAGACATGCTGGATAGTTTGTTTCTAATTTGTTATTATATTTTTTTGTGTCATTCACTTTCGTGATATAAAAACTACTCAAACTCACTTTATTAAAGCTGAAAAGGATTTGCACCGTCGACCAAGCTACTGAGATCGGTTTAATCTGAGCGCACGGCAATGCGCTAGGCCAAGTTCTAGCAAGCACGGCAGATCATCAAAATTATAAGGCACTTCCCGACTACCTAGAAAGCAGAAATTTTGCATGATGGTAGGGTTTATTATAAAAGTACAGGAAAACTTTCGCACTTATCATGCTGTTGAACGGTGTCGTTTTCTGAGTTCCTCATTTTGTATGTTTTTTACTTCAAATTTAACTAATGTGTTTATACAACACACAGGTTTGAGGCATTACAAGTTCTCCCTCACTAATTCCTCCATGGATAGAACAAGAGTTACAAGAAGAGCAATAGTTACACAATTCACACCAGAATAAGGGTTGTTAAATTACGAATCTTCTCATGATATTACTGATGAAATATTTTAAATATACCTAAATAAAAAAAATAAGGTAACATCAAATTGAAACCCAGATTTAAATCGTAACAAAACGCAAAATGAAGATTTGGGGCGGCACTAATAGACAATTTTGTAATTTATCTCTATAGATTTGAGTTTTGCTTTCAATTTAGGTTTAACATCACTTTCAACTGCATGATCATATTACGACATGGATGTTACCCTCCATTTGCAAAATCACAAACCTGCAACCCAAAATGACCTCACTCAGCCTGCAATGCTAGCATCAAAAAGTCTTCACCTCGCTGGACATTACTTAGCTTCGGTGATCCTACGAAAACCGGTGCATTCAACGCACCGACGAAGCTGGCAAATTTGAGTCTAATGAGGAAACGTAAGATTCCAACTTTCATCTCGATTCTGTCTATTTATTTCTCTCAAGTTCCAAGACGTTGAACAATAATTTTACCCCCGCGTATCTATTATTGTATGAATCAAAATTCACAAAGATTCCACCCTCACTCGGCAACAAGTAACTCAAAACCCATGTTACCGGAACAAAATATTGCGTGATGTTGTGTAATAAAAGAATAAATAGATGAAAGTATATTTTATTTTTCTGCGTGATGTTAAAACTAAATGATCCCACTTCCCTGTTTCCCCCCCCCCCCCCCCCTCCCTTTTACCTTCCCCTTCCTCCCCCATGTGGTTAATAAGTGTGTGAACCAGAGATTAGTCAACTCGAAATCCCGAAGTCAGGATGTCAGGAAGGCTTTTGACATACTCCGGAAGAATAACCAGGAGGGTGGCACAGGGATCTCTCTTAGGACCTATTTTGCTGTGAGACCCTGGGAACCTGAAGAACATCTAACCCTATAACCTGTAACCCTAATCTGACTGGGAACGAATTTTGTAACCTGTAACCCTAATGGGAACGAAACATGTACTCAGTAACCCCAGGAGAGTGGAACCTACAACCCTAGAGACAACCAAAAAAGTTATGTGTAAAAGGCTTAACAATGACGGAATTAATAGATATTTATAACTTCTATGACGGAATTGATAAATGTTTATAACTTCTATGACGGAATTAAAAGATTTTTATATGATACCTTTGTGAAGCTAAGGGCGGAATTAATAGACAACATCAATAACTTAAGTCGTTGGTAAGTGTCGGTTTTCCCTATCTTACACAGTACGCAATCCGTGACTTAACGCCACAGAGGTATTAAAAAAACGTCTATTAATTCCGCCCTAAGTCTAGGTTTTTCATATTGTGTTCGATGGGGAAAACCACAGCTAAGTCATGACTGCTAAGTCATGATTTGATTTTGTCTATTGATTTCGCCGTTATCTGAATCTGAAAATACCCGACCAGTTCGAAAGTCACAGGATTTTTTTGTATCTGCAGTTTTTAAGCTTAGTATAATGAGAAACTCTTGGTTTCTCAATAAATCTGACTTCAAAAATGGTGGTTCACTATCAGACACTGTTTCTAGATTTCTCTTACTTATCAAAAGACCTTTAAAAAATCAAATAAACATGGACACTCAGTCCATGATTATTTAAGTGAGAAACAAGATTATGGACTTTTTCAACAATTTTCCATTTTACGTAGAAAAAAATCATCGGAAGTAATATGAAAAAAAATATTTGAATGGTTAACCCTCTAAATTGGAACACTACTAGTTGGTAAAAATAGTATTCAAAATATTACTTGTTAAGACATTTGCCACTTGGACTCATCTAATACATAAAGTCGCCTCTTTGTCTCTTTGGTTAAAAGAGACAAGGAGGCGGTGATTGTGGTTTGAATCCAGGCCGGAGCGGTAATTCTGACCGAGTTTTTCCGATTCCGGAATAGCATAGGTGTAAAGGTAAAGTGCGCTGAAATAGTGCGAAAGCAGTTCCGGGGAGCGGTTCCTTTAAAAAAAAAATAACATAGTTTCGCGATGATCTTCTGTAAAGGGTGCTCAGTCCTCGTTCTCACAGAATACCCCCCCCCCCACCCCTCTCCCACCCTCACTCATTAATACCTATCTTAATGTACTTTACGTTGTCTCTTAGAATTCGAGACTGTATAAACGAGGTCCTTGCACCCAAAGGATCTCTTGTTTTCTGTCTCACTCTCTCTCTCTTATGTTGACAGAGGGTGTTAATTTGTAAAAACAAACCACACAGCCCTCCCTCCTTCTCGCAACCCCCCCCCCCCCCAGCAGTTACCCCCCTCCCTCCTGCCCCAAAACCCCCCCTGAAAGAATAAATAATTACGAGTGACACAGAAATGTCAAAACATCCGACGCGACGGTCGGGATCTTCATGGATTTCCTGCTGTGATTTATGGAATTCCGGATCTCATCCCGGATAGCTTGCTAATGGACGTCACCGAAATCTCTCCCGACCCAAATTTTGGTCAGGCAGGTACCACGAGTTCTCTCCCGCTCATGGTTTTATCAACACGGAATTCTCTCCCGTCGCTTGCATTTTTACCTGAGTTTATATCTACAATACCTACATAGTTTAGGCCTATAGCATAAATTTTATGATAGAATCACCTAATAGGTATCATTGCATTAGACCTGAGGGATGGCCTTCTATGTATTTTACCTAACCCTACTATACTCGTTACCTTCCTTGCTAATGCGTTGGTGTTATTTTTATAATATAGTAGTTTATTTCGTAGAAGTTACTTTTTGCCTAATTGTAGATACTTACTATAGATAATATTCACTGTGAGTACCTTGCTAATCTTGGTAGGTATAGCGGTTAGCAGTAGCATGCTCGGCTTATACAGTCACAACCATTACGCCACGGAGGCTGGTAGATAATAAAAGAAGTGGTTGTAATAGCGAAATTTCGTCTTGGTTCCTGAAGTCTGGGATCTGTGTGAAAGATTGCAGTGGGGTTAACATCTTCGTGGGAATTCCAGATTTCTTTCCCTAAGTATTTGTAAAATTCTGAGGGGGAAAAAGGAAGTGTTGCAGACCTGTTAACCCCAACACCATAACGTGTAGATTAAGAAGTGTGGAAACCACCCCCCGCCGGCCTACATCTTCGCGTCCTCAGCACTAGACAGCGCTTGTGTCGCCTGAGACTAATCCTCTCCTCGCCCCTCACAAAATTTCTTCCCGGTACAAATGTAAACATAAACATAAAAAGTTCAATTTGTTTCAAGAGCGAGATAATTTCGGCATTTTTGCTGAAATAACAATAAGTAATTGTGATTTGAGCATTTTGAGCTCGGTTTTATGATAAAAATCTTTTCTAAATTAGTTGTCAGTACCTTTTTAACTGTTTGATATTATTATGTAACTGTTAAGCTTAATCGCAAAAAGGATACCGATGAAGAGATTTGCAAAGTGTTACGTGTGGTGCTGTATGGAGCAGAGACGTGGACGATGAGAAAGAAGGAGGAAAAATATCTGGAGAGCTGCGAGATGTGGGCGTGGAGAAGACTAGAAGGAATCAAGTGGTCAGATAAAGCCAGAAATGAAGAAGTATTTAGAAGAGTTGGAGAGAAAAGAGAAATATTGAGAACCATGAACAGAAAAAGAAGCTGGCTGGGTCTCATACTGAGGAGAGATTTTCTGCAGAGAATCATCATGGAAGGAAGAAGATCAAGAGGAAGAAGAAGGTTTGGAATGCTGACAAACATGCTGAATGGAAGAACATTTGAAGGAGGATGCCCAATGCCCATCATGATCGAGTAAAGTGGAGAACGTCAAGTTGAAACCAATCGATGGCTTGTTGAATACACCGGTTCTCTTAAGACCACCAAAGTTAGGCAACGTCCAGCGAGATTAGGACTTGGATGCTGGCTATTCTCGGTGCAACCCAGGCTGGGTGAGGTTAATGTGGGTAACAGGTTTGTTAGTTTCCTGCGAGTGGAGGGTCGAACCTCTGTCATAACTGACCATAAAGTTGAAATATGACATTAAACTCTAATAAAACACACTAATAATACAAAAGGATTGGTGGGACATCAGTTTTCTTTCCTTCCAACCTGGGTGTTTTCTGTACGAGAAACCACTGGGTTGGAAGGATCTAACTCTCACCAAAGCTGGCTTTCTTTTTTCAAGAAAAGTGTCATGAAAATTAAGTCATGATTTTTGTTCTTTCTAAGTCTGTAGTCTTAAGAAGCAAGGGAAAAAATGGAAATATTTAGGGTGAAATTAATAGACATTGATGACTTCAGCATTGGTTATCCTATGCTAAGTAATACGCAAATCTAGACTTAGTGTTCAAGAGGTATTACAATTTTTTTAAATATTAACTTTGGCCTTAAGAAACAATACATTAAGGATGTTATAAACTTTTTTTCTAAATATTTTGTTTTGCAAGTTTACATTTTTGTTTCCATAAGTTGTAATAATTTTTCCTGTATTGAGTGTAAATCCTTAATCTAATTTATTTTATACAAAACAAAAAAAAATTGCGTGTGTTCCCTGGTCTGTGCTAGAGAATGTATATTGGTATCTAATTTCTTATACTTTGCTTATTTTATGTTGATCAACAAAATAATGAAAATATAAGTATGTTACATTGGTGTACAAACATGATAATATTAGTTAAATAATAATAATAATAATAGAAAATCTTATAAGGGCAAAGTTTTATAAGTAAAGCTATTAAGCCCAGAACAAAATTATGAGGTTATGTTATACAATTGATGCACTATTTAACAGAGAAAAAAATCATCAATTTTAGCTTTGAATGAGTTTGTGGATGGAGCATTAATCATGGTATCAGTTAATGAATTCCAGTTACAAAATACCCTGTTACTAAAAAAATATTTTCTAACATCTTTTTTATTTCTTTCTTTAAATAATTTTTTAGAATGACCTCTGGTTCTACTAGAATTATTTAATGTGAACATGTATTTAAGGTCAACACTGATTTTATCATTTAAAATAATGTATGAGTAAATAAGGTCACCACGTTCACGTCTAGTTTCTAATGAAGTTAGGTTAAATGATTTAAGTCTTTGATTGTATGATTTAGTTTTAAGACTTGGTGGAACTTTGGTAATTTTTCTCTGGATTTGCTCAATAGCATTAATGTTCTTTTTCAAATGTGGGGACCAAACAGGGGCATTAAAATCTAGAATTGGTCTTACATAGGTTTTGTATATTTTATTTACAAAATGTACCGATTTATTGTGAAAAACTTTGTTGTATAAGAAAAGACGAGAGTTGCATTTTTTGATCATAGTATCAATATGATTGGACCATGAAAGGTTTTTATCAACTACTACCCCAAGGTCACGTTGGGTATCAACTGATACAAGTTGTTCACCAGTGTTAAAGAAATATGGGAGATTAGGGTTTTTTGAACCAATGTGTAGAACAGAACACTTTAGTTTGTTAAGTGGTATACACCAAATTTCAGACCATAGTTCGATATTATTAAGGTCGTTTGCAAGAATGTTATGGTTCATTGGTGAATTAAAAAGTTTTGTATCATCAGCAAAAAGTGCATGTTGGCTTTGAAGATTATGAACTAGGTCAAATGTATATATAATGAACAAAGTAGCGGCTAGTACAGTTCCTTGAGGAACACCGCTAGAGATGTAAAAATCTTCTGAATACTCATTTTCAATTTTAACACAGTATTTACGGTTGGATAGGAAATTTCTAATCCAATTAAGCAAGTTCCCAGAGATACCAAAGTGTTCAAGTTTATAAATAAGCTTATTAATGGGTACTTTGTCAAACGCTTTGGCAAAATCAACATATATAATGTCCAAAGATTCACCGTTATCAACCATTTTTGTCCAGATATTTGAACAGTAAATAAGATTAGTGAAGGTTGATCTACCAGGAACAAATCCGTGTTGGTGAATTGGAATAAGGTCAGATTTGAGAATAAAAGGATTAAGATTATTTTTTACAATTCTTTCAAACACTTTTGCACATATAGAAGTCAAGCTTATGGGTCTATAGTTACCAGGATTAAGTTTATCACCTTTTTTATAGATAGGGACAATAATTGCATGTTTCCAATCATTGGGTATATTACTTGAATCAAAAGACAGTTTAAAAATATCTGCAAGTGGTTTAGACAGTATTTCCGAGTATTTTTTGAGGATTGAAGGAGGTATGTTGTCAGGACCACATGATGAGGATTTAAGTTTATTAAGTTCAGTTTTTATAATTTGTTCATTTATTTCAATATTACTTAATTTTGCAGTGTTATATGGTTTATCAATTTTAGGATGAGGTCCATAGGTTTCATCACTGTATACAGTTTCAAAATATTTTCCAAGAGCATTTGCGGATTCTTTATTTGTGTCGCAAGGAGTATCAGTATTAGGTTTGTAGACTTTGGGGGAGAAAGATTTTGAAGCAACTGAGTTTTTAACATAATTGTAAAATGGTTTTACATTTTCTGTGTTGTTTAATAATGTTTCTTCAAAGGATGCTTTAGCCAATTTTAATTTTGTTGATAAAGTTTTAGCATATTTTTTGAATTGAATAAAGTGAGCACTTGATTTTGATATTTTGTATTTCTTCCACAATTTCTTTTTTGTTCTAATGTCATCAAGGAGATGGTTGTTAATCCAAGGTTTCTTTTTATTTAGTAAGATATTTTTTATGCAACTAGATTTTTCAACACACTCATTCAGAGTATTTTTAAAGTTGGTCCATTTTTCTTCAACACTGGAAGATAGATAAACAGGATCCCAGGAAACATCAGAAAGATTTGATTCTAAAATTTCGTGATCAATGCATTTGATAAGTTTTTGGTCAAATTTTCTCATGGAATCATTGTGATTGACAATAAATTGTATTGATGAATTTATACAAACATGATCACTAATACCTATAGGATTATCAATATTGAAGTGAGAAATCAGGTTTTCATTTGATGTTATTAATAGATCAAGAATCGATGGGTTGTTTCCAATTCTAAAACGGGTTGGAGTGGTTACATGTTGAGTAAAACCTGACAGGAGGATAGAATTAATGAATACTACTGAATCTTCTTTAGTTGATGACTGGAGGTTTGACCAATTGATATTCGGGAGATTGAAATCACCTAAAATAACTATATTATCATACTCTGAATGAATGTCAAGAATTAGCTTGTAAAATATTTCATCATCAGCTGGAGAATTAGAGCAAGAACGGTATACACAAATTACAAGTAGTTTGTAAAACTTTGATTTCAAAGTTAGCCATACTGAATCAATACCAGGGGCATTTTTGGCTATTTGTTTGATGTTAATTTTATAATGAGAGAAAAAGGAATCATTGGTGTAAATTAGGGCACCTCCAGATCTATTGCCTTGTCTGTCATCACGGAACATTGAAAATCCATTGATCTTGAAAATATCACTTGCTATATGATCTTTCAGCCAAGTTTCAGAGAGCATTATGATTTGTGGAACATTTTTAAGGCTTGCTAAATATGAGCTAAGGTCTAGAAATTTGGCATTGAGAGAGGCAATATTTGTGTATAGTATTTTTATTTCTTGGACTGAACTTTTATCTGAAGTAAGTACTGGAGTGTTGTGAACAGGGAGAGGGACAATAGTTGGAACGCCAGAAATGAACTTGAGGGTGATATTATTTTCACCTGATTTTTTACGTTGGATAAGGTCAGCTTTGACACGATTTAAATGTTGCCTTTCTTCTTTAGATTTATCATCATTTATATGGATATTGGAGAATTTGGTGTGATTTTTTATCTTATTACGATGTCTGAGAATGTTGTGCACATGTTTGAAAGAATGTAATTCTACTTTCAAAGTATATTTGTTTGAATTTTCATATCTGAAGATAGTTTTGTATGAGACAAATGTAGATATATTAGAATCAATAAAATTTAAAATATCAATAATATCATTTTTTATATTAATGAAATTATTGATATGAATACCTTTAATAATAATATTATTATTCTTTTGAAAAATGGGTAGATTAGTGTTGTAACTACAACTATTATAATTTTTTGTCAGTTTTGGACCAAAGTTTAGTGAATCAATAATGGATTTAATGTTATTGATCTTATGGTGTGTACTTGACAATGTGAATACAGGGTCAGTTCGACATGGACATAAAATGTCTGGGTGAATATTGGACAGCATATTAGTTGTGAAAAGTAGAGCCAATAGCAAAAAAGCATACATGTTGTAAATAAGAAATTAACTATGGTTGACTTATTGTCAAACAATAAAATAGTTGCCTTAAATTACATAAGCTTAAAGTAATTTACATTAAGGAGAGTAAATATCATAACAATACAGAAAGTGGTTTACATTGCAATAGGAACTGAATGCCTAAAATTTCTATCAAAATGTTATTGGATTACATTGTAGTTTCATATAATTAGAATGAAACTTGACATAAAATGCAGAGGATTTACAGTATAATAATACAGAGAGCAATTAAGATTGGTATAGGAACAGAATTACCTACAAATTTTACTAAGATATTATTGAGTTAATCAAAGAAATAAGCAAGATGTGATTCTTGAAAGTATCCAAAATAGAAATGAGAAATTACGGGGAATTTTTTTTTTTTTTTTTTTTTTTTTTTTTAATTGAGATTGCAGTGAGTGATATATGTATATACATAGTTGGCAAATTGCAATTTGACAGCAAAATATTTACAGTTCAATGTAGTGAGCAAGTAAATTACATTTTTACAGGTGGTTTTTATTTATTTATACAATATGTATGGATACAGTATACATTACATAGGTAAACGTATCTACATAATTACAATATTTACAATATTAATATGACATTTTGTAACTACATTTTTATCAGGTTGTTTTAACACATGGATTGAAAATGGAGGACACAGCTGTTGTTTTTAGGTTTCTCACGATATTTCTCCCAAACATGATGATGATGTAAGGTTGTTACTTGATATGATATTACTTGTTACTTGACACAGTTATTTTCTAGGAAGTAATAGATCATGATATTGCAGTTTCAAAGATAAATGCCAAGTATGTGATAATGAGGCATCATAATGATGAGAGACTCCATGCTAATGACTCCTTTTTGGTAGTAGTAGGTAGGTACCATAATTAGGTGGTTGCAGCTTTGTCCATTTCAGATTGGAGAAGATAAACTCTTGAGCAACTTTGCTCACAAATCAGCAGCTATTTCATCATCAGATTTGTTAAAATTCAACAATACCTATTCAGTATCAGACAGGTCTCCAAGCAGGTTAAGTCCACACAGGAAATGATGAAATCACATTAACTTTTTGAAGTGGCCATCAAAGGGCCAGTTAAAGGGCCAGTTTCAGGGCAACTTTGTTTGTTCAACAATACCTATTCAGTATCATAGAGGCCTTCAAGCAGGTTAAGTCCACACAGGAAATGATGTGATCACATTAACTTTTTGAAATGGCTATCAAAGGGCCAGTTAAAGGGCCAGTTTCAGGGCAACTTTGTTTGTTCAACAATACCTATTCAGTATCAGAGAGGTCTTCAAGCAGGTTAAGTCCACACAGGAAATGATGAAATCACATTAACTTTTTGAAGTGGCCATCAAAGGGCCAGTTAAAGGGCCAGTTCAGGGCAACTTTGTTTATTCAACAATACCTATTCAGTATCAGAGAGGTCTTCAAGCAGGTTAAGTTCACACAGGAAATGATGTGATCACATTAACTTTTTGAAATGGCTATCAAAGGGCCAGTTTCAGGGCAACTTTGTTTGTTCAACAATACCTATTCAGTATCAGAGAGGTCTTCAAGCAGGTTAAGTCCACACAGTAAATGATGAAATCACATTAACTTTTTGAAGTTGCCTCAAAGGGCCAGTTAAAGGGCCAGTTTCAGGGCAACTTTGTTTATTCACAATACATATTCAGTATGAGATGATGTAATCACATTAACTTTTAGAAGTGGCCATCAAAGGGCCAGTTACAGGGCAAATTTATTAAAAAATTTGAACTTTTGGTGTATCTATTGTGAAATCTAACCACAATTTTCACAGTATGATTAAGTCTTGAAATAAAGGTTATTTTGTAACAGGATCAGTAGATATGATACCTTCATAGAAAGTACTGGAACCAGGCTTTAAAATGGTATAACTTTTAAAAAAAACACTCAGTATTAACTTTTAAAACACAATTTATGTTAAGAGCACACTTTTTTTCGTGCTTCTGTAAAACATAACCTCAAAACTAATGACATAACCTCAAAACTAATCAGTTATATCTTTTCTATTTGATAAAGTTTGCAGGAAGGTTTAGGCACATTATAGTTAGTATCATTATTAAATTTACTTTGGTTCATATGGGCTGTGTGGGCCCCAGAGCAATAAGAGTGCAATTACCTCCACTACAGTACATAATTATTAGTAGAATAGTAAATAAGTTTCTTTGTGTTATTATATCACTATTTCAGTGGGTAGCATGGAACTAAAGAACTTGCACAAGTTATCTTTTAATATACAATAGCTTGATTTGACCATAATTCCACCAATGGTGTCTGCTCACAGTACTCACATCAAAGCATCTATTTTCAATTATAGGCATTCAATTATAGAGAGAAAAATTATTGTCTCACTGGGTATCGAATGCAGGTCACTGTGTATGCAAGCCTGGTATACTACCCACTCAGCCACGATTACAACTAATTCTTTCCATAGAATAATAGATATCAAGAAGTGCAGTAATCTCTTTAGCAACTTCTTTATAAGTTGGATGTTGTCTCGAGACACCCTAATAAAATAATAAATTAATTACTTTAATGAGACACAAAGGAAAACTATTACTTGGTATCGCTTGTAAATCATATTGTTAGTATTTTGTAATAGGAGGTATTGGGTATATGTATGTACAACATGTTTAAATTGTGCATTTTTTATTGAGGAAAAATGTACGTGTCAATCGGGATTTGAACCCTACCGTTTGTTACCATTCAGATAAAATAATTGAGTAGGTAACAGTTACCTACTTACCTGATGCCTATTAATTAATTAGTTACCTAAGTTGTGTGACTTATTTCTCATTGAGGAATATTACACAGAAGTTTTTGAAATTTCCTTTATAAACCATTTATATTACAGGTTAACAGAGTTTTGAACTTTCTAATTTATCTAAATAAGGGAAACGATATTCCCATCTAAAAAAAAACAGTAATACTGTCGTGTTTATAGTGCTCGATTAGGACTATCATGTTCCATTATTCAAACAATTAAGTCCAAACGTATAGGTTAATTTTCATATCCACAAGGTACATTGAACTTCCTGCCAAAATGCCTGGGGTGGTGACTCAGGTTCCACACTACCTGCGTGCTTATACGTTGCATGGTTGATGTGTTGGCTTGAACGGGTTGACATTTGGCCATCAACTTCATTACAACAACAAATAAGTACCGTTCACGTGATTTAGCAACGTAGCATGCACGCAGTGACCTGGTTCGATGCCACGGGGCAGATTATTGCGCCAGTATTGCGCGAGGTCACTCAATACTGTGATTCGGAAAAAAATGAGTAGTTTTAAGTGAGCAACTGATGCAGCGACCAGTACGGAAATACAGGCAAAAATATAGATATTAGGATTAATAAAGATATGGAAATAATTAGCGCTTAAAATTATGTAAAATACGCAAAAAAACTTTATAAATTATTTTATTCAATAATGTAAAACTAGGAAGCCGGAACAAGTGACGCACAATATGGTACAGTCTCTCTTGGTATTTAAGAGCGTACCAAGAAAAGATTTTTTATTTTGGGTTTAACGTCGTTTTCAACAGCATGATCATATCACGACGGTGGTGTTACCCTCCATTCGCAGGAAACTCACAAACCTGCTACCCACATTAACCTCACCCAGCCTGGATAGGGCAGGAAATGCCAACTTCTCGTGTTTTAAGGGAACAGAATTTCCTTCGAAAAGTCTTCCCAAACCGGGAATCGAACTCGGGATGTCTGGCTTGAAGAGCTTATTAAGAAAGGATTTTTTAAACACAATTAATAATTTTATATAGGGGGAAAAATAGATTTATTATTACAATTTAATAATATTACTGTACCATTCTTATATGTATTATACGAAGTAAATTTTGGTTTATGCCCTTTTCTGAAGATTCTAGTTGTTGGATACTTAAGTCTCTTGTATTGTTTATAGCAGATCTTTACTCTGGGCTCCTATCATGACTCCTTTTAGCCACTTTTTTTTACTGACCCAGAAGTTTTTTTGTTCGTATCTATCATTACACTTACCGGGGTTAAGTGACAGAGAATGCCTAAGGCATTAACTTCGCCCCGAATAACTTATTTTTCTATTTTTTCATTTTTAAGATATTGCCATCTTTTTATCTGTCCGATTCATTTACAACTATAAAATAAATTATAAGTATATCCTTCGTTTATCATAAACCAACATTCACATGAATTAGAATGCATGCATATTTGTATCAATTATTTTAAATTATACTACACATTTATGCCACCGTATTATGTGTTAACCATTGCCAGAATTATCGACCAAACAAAATTCATGTTTTGGCCGGAGCTGGCACCAGGCCCCGCCTTCATTTGACTTCTGGCCAGACGTTTCCAATGTGATTCCCACACTCTTAAGTTGAGAACAAATTTTGTAGAAGAAAAAACATAATATATTTAGAAAACAAATACAATACATGTATTTATTTACATGAATGTAAAGCAAATACGTGTATGTAACTCTTATAGAATGAGGGAAAAAGTCATGTTCTTCAAATGATTAAAATACTCGAGTGTCAAAAATAATTAAAATAATAGGTGCCATTTTGTTTTTGGATTTTTTTATTTTTAAATTATAGAAAAAGCGTGTAACACGAAACAAAACGACTCTAACGCTAATGACACAAGATAATGGATTTATTTTAACAATTTGTAAAATGTAACAACACCCATAAGCTGTGTCCTCACCGGTTTTAAACAAAACATGTTGTTCAACATTATTTGTTGAACAACATGTTGAACAACACTGCATCGTCCTCCCCGGAATTTTCAATGTGGACCCATTTTTGTTGACCAACAACAACTTCTCTCTAGACTGCTGATGTTTGGTAAAGTGTAATTTACCATCTTACTGAATCGTGAAAGATGGAAGCCAAATATTTGTTAGGTGCTTATATTCATTAGTAGTGAACTAAATAGCTCCGCAAAGTATGACATAACTGATGATGGTGAATTTGGCTTTATTAATAGCATCCGTGATTCTGTGGACATCTTCTAATTTCTTAACAAGTAAGCGGATGTTGGGCGTTTTTTAGTGCTTTCTTTCTTTTTCAGTATATTAATTTTGAACTGAAATATCTTGTCTCAATAGATATCTTGTATATGTGTTACGGTAAATGTACATAATTCGGTAATTGTATACAATTACCGGTAATTGTATACATTTACCGGAGTCTTTGGTAAAAGTAAGAAATAAACTTAAAAAACACTCTATTTCCTACTTTAACCGGTAATTGTATACAATCGCCAGAGGAGCTTGGTGAAAGTAAGAAAACAAACAAACAAGAGGTCAAAGGGTCTTCGATTTATACAATTCGCCAAGAACCGAGCTTACCATTGTGGAATCAAGTGCAGCTCGTATGAAGCCATGTTTGGGGTTCCTACCAAAATTGGTTTGAAAAAATAATCACTGCCTGATAATGTTCTGGAAAATGTTTCAATTGAAGAAGATTTGGAAGAGTTGGTGGATCAAATAGAAGAAAACCAGTCGGGTCTTGATTCCGTAGAACATGAAAAAGCAGAAGTGGATGAAACAAATGAGCTTCTATTCCAGAAAAACCATCAATGAATGAGCCCAATATGATTCCAGAAGAACCAGCTTCTAATGAAATTACAGAGAGACAAGATTCTGTAGCAATTAAACGGACACATGCTAAGGAAATCCTTGATGAGCAAGCGAAGAAAGTGTTAGATTTCCCCCTGAAAATGTAGGTGATACGGTAAAATTAAGAGTACCCGATGTTGACAGGGCACGAAGTGATTGTAGAAATGTTTTGGCTGTTATTATGTGTGTATGAATTGGCTACTAAAGAGGGGCGACTACCACAGTTGTATAGCAGAAATCAATTTACCCTCTGCAAAGAATCATTAATTTCTCTAGATATGGTTCCAAATCTTAATATTTCATGTTGAAATGTTAGAAAAACTTCATTATCGAGTGGGCAAGGCTATCAAAGATGTGTTTGCAAAACTAAATGTAAAAAGAATGGAAAGCTGTGTAATTTCAAGTGCCATGAGAGTTTTTCGTGTCAAAACAAATAGTACAAATGTCATACAAAATTTGCCTCTTGTTATTAATTCAGGCAAAAAACCTCTTGTTTTTAATCAATAAATAAATTTTTTGTTTCCGTCTTATTATTCTACAACATTCAGATTGAAAGTAAGAAGTAAAAGCCTCTTGTTCTAAATCAGGTTTAAACAAATAAATAAAAATTACATTTATTGAAAAACTATTTGATTTTATTGTTTTATTTCTTCTTTTCATTTCATTTTCTTACTTTTACCGCTGGTCCTTGGCTATTGTATACAATTAACGGTAAAAGTAGATAATTGAGAATAATTTCGTACATTTACCAGTGACTATGGTGATTGTATACAATTACCGGTAATTGTATACAATCACCAATTATGTACTTTTACCGTAACATGTATTGAAACAAGATTGAGACATCTCAATACATTGCTCAATATATAATTATCCTGTTTTAAACAGGCTGTTTATAGTAATTTTGTAAATTTTGTATTTGAATTTTTACCACTATTTGTTAGTTTATATTTATGTTCTTCTAATAAAGCGTTTCATAGTAATAATAATATTAATAATCTTGCCTCAATTAATGTCCGCCGCCTTATCGATCAAACTACTGATATCGGTTTAATAATAATACTTTTAGTGGAAGGTAATTGTGAGCATTAACCAGGCTAGATTAATGCTCACAGCATTTGCTACCGCCTAACCCTCAGAGTCATATTTTTATGTGGTCACAAACTCAAATTACTGAGGAAAAATTCGTGCAATGGGTGGGATTCGAACGAACGGATCCCTGCACTACCTGGATTACCAGACTAGTGCGTTAACAACTAGACTACCAGTGCACAAAGAGGTTTAGTCTAAATAATATAAGGGCCAGTAGAAAACAGCAGTAATTAGAAACAGATCTATAGAAGCACAGGAAACAACAACCAGCAGAGGAAGCTTCTCTGGCATCTTCATCAGCAAGAAGAGTCATGGTATTATTATCTGATCTGTTTGCATGGTTTTCAGTGAAACCCTAACAATTAACACTGCGACCTAATTAGACATATTGTGACCCGTTGATTCTATTTGGTTTTAACGTCCTGATTGAGATAGATAGTCAGGACGGGCGTTTTACCCTCCATTCGCTGGGAACCGTACCAGCTACCCACATTAACCTCACCCAGCCTGGGTATGGGTAGGGCCGGATATGCCTGCCTCACGTGTTTGGAGGAAACAGAATTTTCTTCGCAAAGTCTGATCCAACCGGGGATGGAACTCGGAATCTCTGGACTACAGGTAGTAGTCACAACCATTACGCCAGGGAGGCTGGCTAGGTTAATGTGGGTAGCTGGTACGAGTCAATGGTAAAGAGACAAGTGATTAGAACTGTTCTACTAGCAGAAAGATAGTAGGAAAGTGTTGCCTTGATGGGACTACCCGTCTTGCGCTAACAGTCTAAATGAAACAATACTTACACAAAGTGAACCAGAGAAAAGAGGAGACATTTTAAAAAGAACTATAGAAACACAAGGCAAGGAACAACATGCAGAGAAAGCTACTTGAACAAATGAACAACTTTGCAAGAAGGGAAAGGCAAGTGAAGCTCAAGTTGAAAGAATATAATATGAAGAACGATTTATGGACAAAGAGGTTGAGGACAAGGGAATGGAGAGTGGTGAAGAAGAAGTGGAGCAATGAATGAAGTAATTAATGAAGGATATAATTAGGCATTCCAGAGTGAAGCTCGGAACACACAAGGGACATCGGGCCAATTTATCAAGTCGTCCATGCTCCTTCCAGATTGCAGTACCTACATGGAGGAAAATACACAGGCTGTGTGAAAAGTTCATTTTTTGTTCAAGTAGCTTTCTCTGCTGGTTGTCCCCTGTGCTTCTGTAGGCTGTTACAACAAAACACTGAGTTGGGGGGGAAAAATGTCCCAAACTGTTGTGTGGAAGAGTTTGCCAGAGGCAATAACCCCGCCTTTTAGGTAGTAAATTAGCTTTATTTATTTATTATTTTTGACATTTTCATGTCTTTGCTCTGGCACATAACCAAAATTATGTGACGAAATTATGTAACGAAATTATGTAACGATATTATGTAACGATATTATGTAACGATATTATGTAACGATATTGACATTTTGACATTTTCATGTCTTTGCTCTGGCACATAACCAAAATTATGTGACGAAATTATGTAACGAAATCATGTAACGAAATCATGTAACGAAATCATGTAACGAAATCATGTAACGAAATTATGTAACGAAATATTAAATTATAAAAAGAGAGAAGAGAAAAATTATGTGTCATGCGCACAATACGAAATTTGGTCAGTTGAGTTTTAGACCTTGAATAGTAAAGATGAAAATGTCCCAATGGTTGCAGACTCGTATGCAAGCGTTTCTCCTCTGCCATCGGAGTTTACCGCAAACCCCTTCGTCCGCTTCTCTATAGATTACAGTTTCACCATAGCGTGTAGATTAATAAGTGTGGAAACGAGCCCCAGTTTCGTGGACACGCCACATAGCGCGACACCATCGCCTCAGACTAAATATTTATTTTGTTCGTGTTTCGTTGTCCAATCTATTTATTTCTTCTTTATAATATTATTGTGTTTTACTGTAATATATTTTACTTTGTCTTGCCTAATAAAGCATAATATAATAATAATAAATGTTTACTTTAAGAGTGTCAATGGTCAAAATATAAGCAAGACTGTCCCTCAAGTCGAACCAATCACAGCACACTTTAATTCTACTTGAGTTAGATCATTGGCGATCGCTTATAAAGCTAGCTTAGATGCATCTCCAAATGATTTAATTAAGCACCAAATTTCTGTTTAATAAGAACTAAACTAGAAATGATTATTAGATATAGTCACCGTGGCAGAGTGAGTTGGGGCGCTGGGCATTGCACGCATGGTGACTTGGGTTCGATTCCCAGCTGGGCAGAATTTTTTCTGTTCTGTCCTTAGGTGTTCGGGGTCCACTCATACCTCGTGAGGAAAAATGAGTAGTTACTCGTACGAGTAACGACCAGTGGCGGCATTAACAGAGTAAAAAGAAGTTAATGTAATAGAATAACTCGAAATGTGAAGGAGGCTCTTAGTATTGCTGCGCTACCCACAAAAATTGTGAAAAGGCCTTGTGCTTCACCACAAATAAAATCATACATAATATCCTATACAATAAAAAGGGAATATAATGCGAAAATATATATTCAACATAAATGTCCTAGCTGAAGGGTGGAGTGGCAATCTCTTCCACCCAACCCTTTGGGTATTGATAAATCAATGTTATTGATAATTTTGATATTAGATGAAGTTACGCTTATTGCATACTTACTTTCAATGTAAGGAGTTGATAAATCATTCGTTTGATTTGATTGATTATCGATCTATTGATCAATCTATTGATTTGAAGCTTATTGCATACACACTTTTGAAATAAGGAGTATATAAATTCATTATTTCGAATTTTCTAACGGCTGTCTAAAATTCTAAAAAATTGTTTAAAATATTTTAACCCAGATGGGGCTGACGTCCTTCCAGAAGGACGCTTGAAAGGTACTACGTTGTGGATTTTTCTAATTAATTCAACTTGTTGGGGATGGTTGGCGACACCTCAAACTCTTTGTTTAGAGTCCGAGTGATAAGTTGACACCACTTTTATTTTGATATATTCTTGCGTGTGACTCTGATAAGAAAGTTTGGATAGCTGTAAATTTCAATGGATGAACGAGACCGACTCCGAGTGGGAGTTTAAGTAAATTCATTGTGTTTTTTGAATTTTTTATCAACTTTTTTTTCATTTTCAATATAAAACAATGTAAGTTATAATATAGATAGGTTTGATTTAGCACATAACTATTATTATCGGGCACAGGTGGCCTGAAACTTGCGTGTCCTTCCAGAAGGACGTCAGCAAAATGTGGAATTGTTTGTATGAAGAAAAAAAAAAATATATAACACTGAGTGGTACTGATTATTTGAGTATTGTACCTATTTTTTGGTGTCTTTCATAACTTTTTGATATTTCAGAACTTAGTTTGTGAGTTTTAATTACGCCCTGTGATTTTTTTCATTTACATTTTACTGTTGGTATGCACAGTACCAACGCATTTGTGTTTTCTTTCGGAACGTTGGTTCCTCTCTGCTACTTTTCCTGGAGGCAAATGATGACGCCATTGCAGGGGGAGGTTTGAACTTACCAGTGCTCCATCCCACCAATGCCACAGCTGACCTGACAGACGAGGATTCAGGGGAAGAAGATGACATTAGAATAGACAATGTGTCATTCAACCAGTTGAGGGCTGTTGCTTTAGTACCTCCCTCTATCAAACACCAAGTAAGAAAAAGTTAAATGATTGAAGAAGAATCCGGTAGCAGTAATCCAAAGGAAGCAAGTGCACATGACATAGATGATGCCAACAATGAACAATAAGCTGCTCTTGTGGGATCCAGAGGAAAACGAGGTAGATCCACCAACTCTGCTACAGCTAAAACTAGTCCCCCGCTACCGCTACGTTGACGTCGCGGAACACAATGCTTTCCAGCTTACCGAGAAGATGGCGGAAAATTGCACTACTTAGCTTTCCACAGACGTATCATGAAGTCAATTCTTGAATCGAACAAGAAGGTGTCTCGTTCCAGAGGCCGACCAAGTCAGGAGGCAAGGGTGGATTCAAGGTATAACCGTCTGGATCACTTGGTCAAAGAACTTGAAGCTTCTAGCAAACGAAAGCAGTAGCGTTGCCGTTTGTGTGGTACCAAGACCACTACTCTGTGCGGGAAGTGTAACCTCTCCAAGTAAAATGTTTCATTATATTCCATACAAGAACATAAGTGTTCCATGTTCAATGTTCATGTTTCCGTTTCTTTTTATGGTTCAAAATCATTAAAATATTTCTTTTCTTTTTTACATTTTCAATAAAAAGACATTTTATTTTTATTGTTTGTCCTTTTTCAAATTGGTTACTTAAAATAAAATACAATTTCCACTGATTTGATGCAAAAAAAATCAACTTCCTTCTTAATTTACTTTTCTATCAAAGAAGTACCTATTTTGCTGACGTCCTTCTGGAAGGACGGCCCTTTTTGGCGGAACCGGACCGCCAAAAAATTCAAAATGAACTTTTTTGGTATCCTTTAGACTCCAGGACTCAATATCACTCCAAAAAAACAAAAAACGAAACAAAAAATTTCACCGCGTTATCTGGGTTAAGTAAGTTTTCGATTGGAATATAGACTTGTACGGAGTTCTGTAGGGAGTACAACTTTTGTATCACCCGGTAACAAAGAAGATGTTAGAGGGAAGTGAAGGGTAGAGGATGGAGGGAGGGAGAATTCTTGTGTTAACCGCTACATCATGAGGAGACTAATGTGGTATATACCTCCCTGTGGGGGGGAGATTAAGGTGAAGGGGGGCAGAGATGAAGGGAGAAGATCTTTGTAGAGAGAGATAGAGAAGTATTAAGGGCAAGAGAGGATATAATTATGTAGAGAGAGAGAGAAGATAGGAGACTACGAGTTGTACAAGTATATGGAACGATATTATTATAAAGTGAAAGAGAAAGAAAGATATGGAGACTAAAAAGATATTGGGGAGAAAGAGTAAAAAAGAAGAGAAACTGAAGGAAGAGAGACAAATATTCAACTAGAGAGAGTGGGAAGTAAAAAATAAGCATGAAATATAGACTTCGATAGGGAAAGAAGAGGGATAGGGAATAGTACTTATGATTCTCTCCTTGATCACTTGACCACGTGATGCACTGGCAGTCAAGTAGAGATCCGTTAGTTCGAATCCCTTCCACTGCAAGAACTTTTCCTCATTAATTCGAGTTTGTGACCACATAATAATAAGAGCCTAGAAGAGGATGAGAAGGTGAGGAGGAGGGGGGGAGGAGAATGAGAAGGGGAGGGGGAGGAGAATCAGAAGGGGAGGGGGAGGAGAATGAGAAGGGAGGGGGAGGAGAATGAAAAGGGGAGGGGAAGGAGAATAAGAAGGGGAGGGGGGAGGAGGATGAGAAGGAGAGGAAGAGATGAGGAGGGGAGGGGGATGAGAAGGGGAGGAGGAGATACAAAAGAAAACGTAAAGAAATTTGAGAACAAGAACCACTAAACTTGTCGGTGTGAAATAGAGGATACAGGTTGTTGTTGTTGTAGCCAGCTTGGCTACAGCTGGGGGGAGTGATGGTCTCCAGCCAACTTAAACTGAAAAGTTGGCTCGTATAACTGAACCACATAATAATAATAATTTATTATTATTATTATGTGTCTTATTTATACTGCTGGATTAGCCCTATTGAGTCTCATTATTCCAGCAGTAAGCCAGTGAATGAAGAGTTTAATTCTTATGGTATTTGGCACAGCGTTTGCATTTCCTCTTTGGATTGACCACGATATTCGAAAATTTTGGATGATTCGATTACTTTCCTTTTTTAACATATCCACAACTTAAGTTATAGTTTTACGAGTATGGAAAAGCTACTTCCTTTTCTGTGGGATATGGAAAGTAAGAGGGGAGAAAGTTTAGGAGGGGAAATCACAGGGAGAAATATGTGGGTATATATTGTTTCTCAGGAGGGAGCCTTAAGTGATGGATTAAGACTGAAGATTTGAAGAATGCTACCCTCACTCTTAGGATGGTGGAATATTTCCAGCATGAATAATTAGCGCCAGTTAAGTTTGTAGACAAATACTAATTTGATAATGTATGGGACTGAATGGTGTCTTAAATATTTCAGTTGGAGTTTTCTGTGAAACAGTTTCATTAGTCATATTCTGCCAGGCGCGTCCGGAGTTAACCCATGAGTGGTGAGAAAAAAAAGTTATAAGAGTGGTGCGGTGTAGAGATATTATTGGAAATATTTATTTTCCCGTTTAGGGGCGATTTTTCGTAAAATTTTCTCTTTCAACATAAAAAATAGGCTGAATAAGTAGTTAAAAAAGCACTTATTCGGTTGGTAACATGTTTTTATCGTCTTCCGCTGCAGGGTGGCGCATTGGTGGCAACGGAACATCCGCTAGATTGTAATAATTATGTTCCCCACACACTGGAACAATACCTTTCTAACATTCCTAAGGACCTTTCAATTTTGACGATTTATAGACGCTAATAATTAATTCCCCGTAATTTCTTGATCGGCACATCAAAGAAAACAATATTCTACAAAGCTAGACGAAAATCTGACTTGATTCTACCAGTTTAAACTGGTTTTAGGTACCAATCAATTCGAATGTTAGAAAATTTCTATGCAGCACACCGCTCGCGGGTTAATTATTTAGTTGGAGTTTTCTGTGAAATTGTTTCTTTAGTCAAATTCTGAGCCAGGTGTGGCCGGTGCTAAGGAGCTGCGGAACTGCAGCACCCCCAGACGAAAAAGAAAAAGAGAGGATTTTCTCAAGTCTTGTAGCTTGTACACTAAAAAAATCAAAAAATTTTACAATAAATAAAGAGGTGCTATATTAAACTGTTAGCGTAATGGGACTTCTTGTCTCGAGCCGACAGTCTAAATAAAGCACTACTATACTATACTATACACCATCATCACCATA
The DNA here is from genome assembly GCA_024516035.1 of Bactericera cockerelli. Classification (NCBI taxonomy): domain Eukaryota; kingdom Metazoa; phylum Arthropoda; class Insecta; order Hemiptera; family Triozidae; genus Bactericera; species Bactericera cockerelli. Next base: position 32,672,120 of record CM044962.1, on the reverse strand, counting down.
TTGCTAGAATAAGCGGCTCTTTCAGTATCTAAAAAGAGTTTGTTTACCATGCCAAACAAACTCTTTTTAATTACTATATTAGAGCGAATCTATCTTTGGTCGGGTTTTTGGTCCGGTTTATGTGCCAGCACAACCAAAACATTTTTCTACTGACCGCGCCTTTTATTTATATTCTCAGCCTTTTTTTATTTCTTCCTCTCATGAACAACATTTTCTTGTTCTACTTCTTTCTACAGCAAAAGTTTTCAGTTGTTCCTCTAAAGTCTAATTCATCAACAACATCTGGTAATCCTGGTAACGTATTAGGGATCCGTTGGTTCGACTTCCAGGATAAGATGAAGCGAGTTTGAGTATTAGTTGTGATGTCACAAAAGTGTCGACCAACACAAATATGAGAACTTTTATTTTAACCTTATTTGGGCTAAAATTTTGTAATTATGCATATTTTTGACATTTTGAGCAAATAAAATTATGACACATATCATTTTAAAAATTCGGAATGCAGTGATCCCTGAAATACACGCACAACTGAATTCACCCTCTACCTAAAACCACAAAAATTGATCTCCTTCCCTCTCTCTTTATCCCTCTCTCTCTCTGTGTCTCTCTCTCTCTCTCTCTCTCTCTCACCCCTCCTGTCAACATCAATCTAATCTAAATTCTAGAATATTAAAAAAAAAATCTTTTCTCTTCCGAAAAAAAGAAAGACCTCCCTCTTCATAAAACACAAAAATGACTTTTGTGGCGTGAAAAAAACGAGAGAAAAGAATTTTGCTCGGGACAACTAGCCTCAGGGTTTTGTGCAGGGCTCTTGTGTTCCTGTCATAATTTGTCAAACACGTGGTTCGGGCGACAGTCACCCGCCCCCTTTGAACACAATCAAAAGTGTCCTGGAACCCCGCAACACTCCTGCCCTGTGGAAGCAGTCTGCCTTCTTATTTTACTTCTTACTGTCGTTTTCTTAATTTTAAATTCAAGTTTTATTGTAAATGTTTTTTTTTTTTTTTACAAAACTAACACAAAACTTCCGATTTATAATATAAGAAATATCTCGGAAGTAATAAAATTATCATATTTGTGTCAAAACTCAAACTAGTGAGCGTCGATACTGCGTTGAATGCAGCGGTTCTCGTAGGATGACCGCAATTAAGCAATGTCCAGAGATGTGAAGACTTCGTGATGCTGGCATTCCGGCTCAACCCAGGCTGAGCGAAATAACACCCAATTTTTAAAAAATGGCCTAAGAATAACTCAGATGGTAAAGAGTTTCAGTGGTCAGTTCCAATTTTAAATCAGCGCCAACCGTTCAAATACCTTTCATCGGTAGAAACTTACCACCCAGATATTTGAATAAACCGACACACAACGAAAAATAAAATAATAATAATAAATTTAAAAGAAAAAAAACCAGGATCAAGTCATTACTCTAAATTCCATTGTCACATCCCACGCTTCCGAGACAGCTAATAATTTAGCACCTAATAAAGATGTCACCCCCTCTCCGAGTTAATTTGACTTTATTACCGGTAAAGCCCTCTGAGACTCTTTTGTAATAGCTCTTTGTGTTATAGGACCTTTTATGTGTAGTGTGGTCATATTGATAGGTATGTTACTGGCATTGTGGGGAGTATCAATATCAAGCCTGTGGGTTTTTTCACAGTTTCCATTGGTTTCTGAATGGCTTTATCTCATTTATGTATTTGTTCAAATTAACTTCAATCATATTTTTACCGGTGCGTTTCCTGCTATAAATTGATTGAATTCGTTTTTTTCGGTGTGGTTTTATTACATAACTTCTTTTAACAAAATGCGTTTTCGATTTTCAATCAGTTTTTTTGGGAGCATTGTTGTCCCCTCTGTCTTGTGTAACAGCTTCATCATCTTTGATATTTTCATTGATGTGTTCTTGTTGATTGAAGACATTCAGCATTTCAATATCTTTTGAATCTTTTGTAGTGCGTCCTATTTTACGATCTCGTGGTGTTAACGCCTTTCTTGGACAATGCGTTTCCTCTGATTATGCTTTTTCTTTCTTTCTTTTTTGATAGGTTTATGAGGTCATTTTGATAGGTTTATCCAGAATTACATTATCCTTTCTTATCAAACATTTATAGCAGATCATTTGACACAGGTCATGCTTGGAAAATCGTCTTGCAATTCTGGAAACCAATTAACAAACAAAGGATCGGAAGTTTGCCTTTTATCGGTTTGAGTTACAATAATCATTGAGTTGCTGTCCTTGTCTAAGTCTCTCATAGGTTTGTAAAGGCGGAAAATTTATAATTGAAAACTTGTATGTTTTTCTATTGAGTATACGGATCGTAAAATTGTTAAGTTTGGTGTGATGGTTTACATCTGAGAGAGATGGAGGAGAGGGTGACGAAAGGAGGGGATCGAACTTAGAACCTCTGATAGGACATAACAGCGAATTCTTACATCTTGCAATGAGATCATACTTTTAAGTTCTACTGATAATGCTCAAAGTATTTGCCACCACCCAACCCTCAGAGTCTTATTATGTCACAAACTGAAATAATAAATGAGGAAAATTTCATGCACTGGATGGGATTCGAACCAACGGATCCTTGCACTGGATCTTCATTACACGCTAGACTTGTAACGAAAATCCTCACCACATCGACTGAAAAACTTTTTTTTATATAACATTCTCAGATATATAAATATATTTTTTAAAGAACAGAACATTCTCATCATCTAATTTTCAATGTACGAAAGCGCAGCTTCGTCTTCAAATCCATACGAGGTTAGCTTGTATCTCGTGCCTCGTATACGGAGAGATACAGCTCTTATGATTGCAATCTGTGTTCTAACTTTTGCCCAAATTAAAATATGTCCATATCGACTGAATAACTATGTACTAAAACGCTTACTAAAGATTAATATGAACAATAATAAACTAAAAAGTAAAAATAAATAAAGAAAATCACTCACCAATATAAATGTTCAAAATTACGAAATACCTACTATGTGTATCCTTTGGCAAACATCACGAGATGTCATTTGATGAAATAATTCTAATTATTCAACACATAATTTAACTCAGTAGCTTAATCAGTAAGACTGAGGCGGCGGACTTGTAACCTGGAGGTCGCGGGTTCAAGTCCTGGTTCCAGAGTAGATTTAGGAAAGCTCGTAATAATATTCACTGTATATTATTATTAATATGATTATGTATTTTCTATACCTCACAGTTAAAAGAAAGTACTACTTTCTATGCCTCTCAGGTAATAGAAAGTAGTATACTTTCTGAAAGTACATAGAGGAACCTCCCAGATGAGTGGAGTATCTCTTTTTTTTATCAGTCACTGAATGAATATGTCTTTTGATAAACATCCTGTTTTTCTCTTCATCTCATCAGCTTTTTATCTTTTTATCTTCAAAGTTCTGAAGAACACAAAAAATTGTGGTCCCCCCCTCCCTTTCTCTCTCTCTCTCTCTCTCTTCCCATAGAAATTCATTAATTACTTACGAGAAATTAATCTTGTGTAATTAAAAAACCACAGGAGGGACCGAGAGAGAGAGAGAGAGACAGAGAGAAAGAGAGAGAGAGAGAGAGAGAGAGAGAGAAAGAGAGGAGGGAAATGAGAAAGAAGATAATATATATGCAAGAGGGGGGGGGGGTGAGGGCGGGATTATTCACGTCTAGAGGTAAGAGAAAAAACAGAGGGGTGGAGGAGATATAGAGAGGGGTGGGGGAGAGATAGAGAGGGGTTGAGGGGCAGAGAGGAGAGGTAGAGTTTTCTTCTTAATTTACTGAGAGCGTAGGATAAAAAATAATTAATATGAAGATCAAAAGAGAAGTCCCGCTTTCTCTCTCACTCTTCCTCCTTTTCTCTCTCTCTTTCTCTTCTTTTCTCCCTCTCTCTCTACTCTCCTCTCCCTTTACCTCTCTCTCTCTTTTTCCCTCTCCTCTCTCTCCTCTCTCTCTCTCTCTCCTTCCCTCTCTCCCTCTTCTCTCTCTCCTCTCTCCTCCTTCCTTCTCCCTCTTCTCCTCTCATTCTATTACGGGTCCTCTAAGTTCTTGTTAACAATTAGGAAATCGGATCTTAGTGTTACTCAAGCATGCAGAAAATAATAATAATAATTGATGGATGACTTTGGGCGAGGCCAGTGTTAAAAAGGTGGCTTTCTAACTTGTGCATGTATGAAAATTCAGTACACAAGTCTCGAATTATTAATTAATTCATATACTGAATACAATTATACATTGCCTTTTCATATTATATGTAGTTCCCAGTCGGTTAAAAAAGAAAATAAAAAGGTGGTATCCTTAAATAAATAAAAACTTTCCATTAAGTCATCATCTTTGTGTTCATCGTGACATCACAACTACTCAAACTCGCGCTGAATCCGGGACTTGAACCACCAACCTCCAGGTTACAAGTCCGTCGCCTTATTGATCAAGCTACTGAGGTTGGTAAAACTTTCGATGAAGTTCTTTGACACTATCTTAGGAAAGTAATATTTCTACCTCCCTTAGACCCCTCTCCCTATCTGTATACTCTTCGAGCCTATCATATTGTATAATATGATAAAAAAAAAAATCATCTGATATACAATTTATTATTATCTCTTGCCATGTTTAATTAATATTACTTTCGTATATATAAAAAAAAACATTTTTTTGAGAATATAATAATTTAAATTAAAAATGACAATTTTTTTGAGTGTTTATTTTTAATTAAAATATTTTTTCCTTCGAGATGTTGAATATCATTTTCAGATAAGACTTGTGGAGTGTTGTTTTAAATTACTTTTGGTCAAATGAATCGGAAGAGTGTCTCGGAAAAGATATGAAGATGATAGTATGGTTTCCTGAGAAAAAAAAGAATAAAAATATCATCATCATAGGGTTACGTCATCGTGAACGATGGTACCCAGACAGTGGAGGAATGACTCAGCACTTCTACCACTGTCTTCACAAGGAGGCTAATAATTGACAAGGGCCCCCAGAACCAAGCCAATGCACCAATGCTGGTCTACTCCCTGTTTATAGTCCCCCAACCAGACTGCTGGTCTACTCCCTGTTTATAGTCCCCCAGCCAGAGAAAATAAGATCAAAATATTTAATATTATAAAATGGTCGGAGTTCCACACTAGAGGACTCAATAGATTTATGGTGACCAGTTGATCCTATTTGGTTTTAACGGCATGATATGAGTTAGTCAGGAGGGGAGTTTAACCCTCCATTCGCTAAGAATCGTACTAGCTACCCATATTTACTTCAGAATGGCAGCGTCACGTGTTCGAAGGGAACATAATTTTCTGTTCCAAAAGTCTGCCCAATGCAGGAATCGAACACGGAATCTCTGTGCCACTCTCTTTTTTCTCCCTCTCATTCTCTTTCTATCGGTTTTTCTCTCCTTTTCTTCCTTACATTCTCACTTGCAACTGTCCTCAAAAGTTTGCATTAGTTTAGGAGATAGTATTAAGAAATATTATTATTGTACAATGAAAGGTTTGGGTGGAAGAGATTGCCATGGGCAATAACACCGCCCTTTAGTTAGGACATATTTTTTTCATATATTTTCTAGTCTTTTTCATTTTTATTGTATATATATTGTTCCTATTTTTTTTCATTGTTAAAATAATTTTTTGTATGTAGGTTCATAATATATAATGTCCATTTATATCTAATAAATTTTGTATAATAATAATAATAATACAAATAAAATATTTAGTTATCTCTCTTTTTTCTCTCCCTTGCTTATTTTCTCCCTCATTCTCTCCCACACTCGTCCACTCCACCTCATCCCACCTCCTGGACAAGATTAGAGTGGAGAACATGTGTGCCCTGGTGCACCAGCCAAGGGAAGCATGGCTTTCTTCTCAAGGATTCAGAGTGGACATGACATTTATTTATGGGCGCACCCCCCTCCAGGAATTTTTTTTTATTCTGGCTATAAATCTTTTAAAATTCCAAGGCATGAATAAGGGGAGAGAGAGAGAGAAAGAGAGAGAGAGAGAGAGAGAGAGAGAGGGAGGGAGAAAGAGGGAGGGAGATGGGATCAGCTTAGGTAAATAATGTAAATATACAAGTTTTAAGACAGGGATATATTTTTGGAGGGGAAACAAACGAACAAAAGATCAGCCTAAAAATGTGTGTATTAGTAGTCTGTTTCTCCCTACTATCTCTTTCTTCCTCTTTTTTCCCTCTCTCTCTCTTCTCTTACCTCTCTCTTTTTCTCCATTCTCTTCCCTCCCCTCTATCCATTCATTCTCATAGCCCCTCTCTCCTCCTCTTCCCTCTCTATTTTTCTCTATTCTCTTCCCTCCCCTCAATCCATTCATTCCTCTAGCCCTGGCTCTTGCTCTTCCCTCTCTCTTTTCCTCCTATCTCTCTCCATTCTCCCTCTCTCCTTCTCTCTGCCTGCCTCTCTCCCCCTCTCTCTTCAATCTTCGTCCCTTGGAAAAATTTAGGGTGCATAACTGCATAATGTAATGCACTTTAAGCCTACCGAGAAAGCTGTGTTTCCAATCACTTCGCTCGAGTGGAGCTTTCTAATATATATTACTAGCGGGCTGTCGCCCGCTTTGCGGGCCGAGGCATGGCCGTGAAAGCAAAAAATCCTTTTTCGCCAATGGCAGGTGTTGTAGTGGGAGTTTCGAAAAATCCCGTCTTATTGCACATCTAGACTATAAGACAAAGCTACCTACCAAATTTCAGCTTCCTAGGACTTACGGTTTGGGCTGTAGAGCGATGATCAGTCAGTGGTCAGTGGTCAGTGGTCAGTGAGTGTCTTTGACATTTATATATAGAGATGTACTCGTAATTTATACTTCTGTCTGCCAGTAGTGGGTGTGAGTGACGTTAGAACCAAAAAATCGGAGCAAAAAAATATTTTTTTTTAACAAAAACGAACACAATACCTACTTCCGATTTCTCTCTGTCGTGGTAGCTCAGTGGTAAAGGCGGCACTCTGCGAATCCAAAGATTCCAGAGTTCGTGGGTTCGAAACCCAGCCCGGACATGACAAGTTATCCTCCCATTTGGGATTTTTACCACATAATAATATGTCTTGGGTTTACTGTTAGAATAATGGGTCTTTAACAGTCCTAATCGGGCAGTATAAATAAGGCGATATTATTATTATTATTATTTCTAGTATTAGAAATTTCTCGGAAGTAAAACTCAAGGCTAGGAATCATTCTCTAATGTTGAACATCAAGAGAGCGCTTTTATTCAAAAAAAAATATATATATATAACAGGCACGCGCCGGTATGTCAGAATAAAGTCCTGCTAGAATTTAAAAAAATCTGGTGTAAACATCACACGACTTTCCTTATCCCCAAAAGAGTCGAATTCCGCCACTGGTGACTCAACGGTAACAGATAACTAAAAACCAATGCCAAATTCGTAATCAGCACTTCAAAATCATTGAATTTGATATGTCACAACCCCCATGTAGGATGAATAATAAAAAAGTTAGTCAAAGCGGGTCACCCCAAATACCGGTAAATTGGGGCCGAGTTCCAAAAAGTTCAAGATATCAAAAAAATGATCAGAATAGACCCCTATTATTTTTTTAATCTAAGAAAATGTTGTTCTCTAAAAAATTTTGTATCTTTAACCAATTTAAAGAAGCGGCGCTTGCGGCTAGCATTTGCGGCCCTGTGGCCGCAGAATGCGGCCGATTTCAACCAAAAGTTTCGTGGTTCGTCTGGTGTATAAAATTAATTTGTGTACCAAATTTCAAGTTTCTAGCTTTTACCGTTCTTGAGATATCCTGTTTACACACACACACACAGACAGACAGACAGACAGACAGACAGACAGACAGACGACGCACGGACCAATGGCTGAAAACAACTTTTTTGGTATCCTGAGGCCATGATTCGTCCAGAAATGTGAAAAACTGGGTAGGTTAAATTTTCGACGAATACAATACTTTCCTTATTATAAGATAAGGAAAGTAAAAATTAAGAAACAAAATTTGAAGTCAAAATTCTAGGAAGACGTCACATCCAAAGAAAAGAAGGCGTTTCAAGGACAAGCTCATAAAGGAGTGAGTGGAGAAAAACTGATTTTTTTTTATTTTTATTTTTATAAAAGGCAAAAATGTTTGCGAAATAATATAATAATAATAAAAAAAAGGTATCAACAGAAATATTTAAAAATCAAATAGGCGGCCTCAAAAGAGCACCCTATACTTTAGACTCTAGAGTCTAGACCTTCAGACCCTGGTACCTAGATATACAGGGTGCTAGATATACAGGGTGGACCAAAAACGTTTACACCCGTTAATGGTAGATTACTGACGATATTTCCAGCTTCCAGCCCGGATCTGCAAACCGTTTTTCCGGATTCGCCTTCGTAACTGCCAAAGAAATTTTTCTCACCTTTTCGAAAAAGTCTGACTCTAGCTTTGTGTGTGTGTGTGGCGCATTCAACGCGCCATCGCTGGCTAAAAATCGTTAAGTACTATTTTTTCATTTGCGTGTTCTGCTAAGTATCAAAAGAGATAAAGGTTCGTTTAAGTATTGTTGAGTGTGAAAATTTCAGAGACCGGCACTGGTCGCTTCGCGCTCAGGAAATTGCCAGCAATAGATATAAACCACATTCAAATCGGACAACTTTTCCTAAATATTGCTGTGTGAGAATGTGTGTTTGTGTGTGTGTGTGTGGGTGTGTACATGTGTGATGGAAACAGGTGTAACCCGCTAGTTCTATTATAAAATAATGTGTATGTGTTGTGTTCATGCAGTGAAAACCCTTTGCGAAGTACTGGAAACTTATCGTGTCGCTCTCTAATGTATCATCTCATGAGTCACAGGCAACAGAACTGAGCCAGATAGGCTCTCTGAAACCTGGAATAACAGATGTTAGTTAATTATGTGCCACAAGTTCCACCTACTAATGATCACTTAAACATAGTAAGTTTTTGTACTGTAATTTCATTTGTCATAAATATTTTCAGAGGCAAGCTTCCTCTTGGTAGTGAGTTCCTACGTAGTCGCAGATTTTTTTATTTTTTATTTTAATAAACAGACTGCCTGGGGACTAAATTTATTAATACAATATAGATATTAGCACTAACAAGAATTTTTATTTCAATCTACTGCTAATATAAATTAAAAAAAAAAACTTATTCTTAAACTTACTACTATTAATGCAAATTAAAATAACGACATTGTGGTGAAGCATCTGGTAGGGTTCTGAGCTGTCGACAAGAGAGCCAGGTGTGCCATGAGAATCAGTCGCGGGCAAAAGTTTCTATCAAAACGCCGAAGTTCAAATTCAAAACCTAAGTTCAAATTTGAAACCGAAGTTGAAGTTTGAAACCTTGGTTCAAATGTGTGGCGAATATTCATGAAGATGACACTGTCCGATTTGCTTTAATGGTATGTATTATTCTTCTTCTTAAGTATATGTAGTTATGTACAATATGTACATTAAAATAATGTATGTACAAAATGTTTGTTTAAATTTGAATATAATTTAATTTAAAATTAAATTGAAAAAGATCTTAAACTTGTTTAGCCTGTTCACTGACTGTTAGACAAAGTTGACATTTGGATGAGGGTGGGGAAAATCCAGATGTCAACTTTAACATATCTGGATTGTCCCCACCTTAAATCCAGACGGTCTCTATTACTTACTACAACAGGACAGGACCGTGTGACGATGTCAAAGCCAATAAGGCAAAATAAACAAGAGAGGCGTAGATCTGGATCAAAATTCCTGCACTTCAATCCAGACATTCATAGGTAAGAATTGTGTCTTCTCGTTCTCATTATAAAGTGTTTCTTATCCAATACTTGGTGTATAGCGAGGAGCAGATGACCATCATGCCTGTTGGACACAGTTGACATTTGGATTGAGCGTGGCACAATCCAGATTTCAACTTTAACACATCTGGATTGTCCCCACCTTAAATCCAGATGTTCTCTATTTGCTTACTAGAACCAGGGACAGGACCGTGTGACGATGTCAAAGCCAATTGGGGAAAATACAACAAAAGAGGCGTAGATCTGGATCAAAACTTCCTGCAGTTTAGAGTTTTTAAAATCGAGAAGCTCAGGTTAAATCGCTGGGACACAACTCCATTCGCTGGGAATCGTACTAGCTTGTCACATAAACCTCATCTAGCCTAGGTAGGGCCAGAAATGTTCAACGAGTCTTCGTTCGAATTTGGCTCACAGGCTCAAATGAAAGCTGGATTTTAAAACTCGGGTATTGAAGGGGTCTGAAGTTTCCTGCGGCTATGTAAATATGTATATTGTATAAGCGTATTAGTTTTTTTTCTCGTACATAGTGTGTTTGTGATTATGTTTCAATAAGGTAAGATTGAGCTCTGAAATTTAAAATATAATTTAACTCTGATGAATAGCAAAATCCAAACTAGCCGATGGAGAATATTTTGTTGTATCTAAAATATAGGAAAAGCGGTTTTCCACCATTACCATAAAAGAGAAATTTAAAGAAAATCGGTTAAGTGCTTTTGGAGATACAAGTGATTTAATATAAAATCTCAGAATTGCCACGTGTATAAAACGTTCACAATGAAGTATTGTGTCCATAATTGGCAGTATTTTTGGTACATTATTTTGTCTTCTCATTCTAAGGTGTTTCTCATCCAATATTGGTGTATAGCGACGGAGCAGATGGCCGCATCACTGCCTGTTAGACACAGTTGACATCTGGATTGAAGGTCGGAAGAATCCAGATGTCAACTCTAACACATCTGGATTGTCTCCACCTTAAATCCAGATGGTCTCTATTGCTTACTAGAACCAGGGACAGGACCGTGTGATGATGTCAAAGCCAATAAGGGAAAATACAATAAGAGAGGCGTTAATATAGATCAAAACTTCTTGCACTTCGATCCAGACATGTATTGGTAAGGATTTGTAAGGATTTAGTTTCATTGTTATTAATTTAATACCCATTAATTTAATAAATTAATTGAATACCCAGTGAACGTCACTATAATTACGCGAATAGCCCTATTTACAATGTTAATAATAAAACTGTCAATAAATATACAATGATAAAGACAAGCCAATATAAGAAAAAATTGTCGAATCTAAAATGTAGGAAAAGCGGTGTTCTACCATAACTATACATATAAAACAAATTTGAGGCAAATTGGTTAAGTGGTTATGGAGATACAAGTGATTCAGTATAAAGGTTGGGTGGAAGAGATAGCCATGGGCATTGGGCATGAACCCCGTCTTTTAGTTAGGACGTGTATATATTTTGTTTATTTTATCTTGATTATATCATTAATATTGTCAATTTTTATATCTAATTTTTACCATGATTTGTCTGTATGTTTTACTAATAAAGACTTTCTAAATAAATAAATCAATAAGTGTAAAATCTCAAAATTGCCACGTGTATATAAAGTGAAAAAATCACGATACAGTATTGTGTCCTAATTGGCAGTGCTTTCAGTGCATTATTTTATCTTCTCGTCTCTCATTCTAAGGTGTCTCTCATCCAATACTTGGTGTATAGCGACAGAGCGGATGACCGCTTCCCGGCTGTTAGACACCATTATACTGGATTGAGGGTGGGGATTATCCAGATGTCAACTCTAACACATCTGGATTGTCCCCACCTTAAATCCAGATGGTCTCTATTGCTTACTAGAACCAGGGACCGGACCGTGTGATGATATCAAAGCCAATAAGGGAAAATACAACAAGAGAGGCGTATATCTGGATCAAAACTTCCTGCACTTCGATCCAGACATGGATTGGTAAGAATTTTGTTTCATTGATTTTTTTTTATTAACAAAATACAATTTAGACAGTATCGATTTTTTTTTAAATCAACCATGTAGGAAAAGCGGTATTCTACCATATAAAAAAAATACGAAGAAAATAGACTTAGTGGTTTTGGAGATACAAGTGATTAGGATTGTATCACAAAATTTTCACGTGTATACAAAGTGAAACAATCACGATGAAGAATTTTGTTCATAGTTGGCAATGTTTTTAATACATTATTGTGTCTTCTCGTTCTCATTCTAAGGTGTTTCTCATCCATAACTTGGTGTATAGCGACGGAGCAAATGACCGCATCACTGCCTGTTAGACACAGTTGACATTTGGATTGACGGTGGGTATAATCCAGATTTCAACTCTGACACATCTGGATTGTCCCCACCTTAAATCCAGATGTTCTCTATTGCTTACTAGAACCAGGGACAGGACCGTGTGACGATTTCAAAGCCAATAAGGGAAAATACAATAAGAGAGGCGTGGATCTGGATCAAAACTTCTTGCACTTCGATCCAGACATGTATTGTAAGGATTATAAGGATTTAGTTTCATTGTTATTTTAAGTTTAAATTAATTTAATACCCAG